>JAGFNQ010007088.1:13605-239787 GCA_024364735.1 Boesenbergia rotunda | reverse complement strand
GGTCCCGGTGAGTGAAGCCGGGTGACCGAAATCCTAGTGAGTGAAGCTAGGTTGAAATCCCGGTGAGTGAAGCCGGGTCCCGGTGAGTGAAGCCGGGTGACTGAAACCCTGGTAGTGAAGCCAGGTCCTAGCTTGGAGGGCTAGGTTGAAGTCCCAGTGAGTGAAGCTGGGCATGGCACGAGTCAGAGAAGGGCTGGAGGCTTGTTCTCGTGACTTAGAGTGCATTTGGGCTTGCCTGGATCGGTCTGGTGACCGATCAGGGAAGTTGGCACGGTGCTCCTTCGTGGATCGGTCTGGTGACCGATCCAGCGATGGCTGATCGGTCTGGTGACCGATCAGGGAGCATACAGTGAGGTTGGGAACCTACTGCTCTGCTCCTGATCGGTCTGGTGACCGATCAGGGAGAAGACAGTTTACTCACTGCTTGGCTCCTGATCGGTCTGGTGACCGATCAGGGAGCATACAGTGGGTTTTGGGGACCTTACTGATCTGCTCCTGATCGGTCTGGTGACCGATCAGGGATATTGTTCAGATCGGTCTAGAGAACGATCAAGTGTCGCGAGGTTCTCACTATAACCGATCAGGATGACTCCTGATCGGTCAGGAAGCAGCCTGATTGGTCTGGTGACCGATCAGGCTGGAGCCTGATATGTCTGGTGACCAATCAGGCTGGAGCCTGATTGGTCTGGGGACCAATCAGAAGTGTGCAGAAAACTGCTGGATCGGTCTGGTGACCGATCAGGCGCAGAACTTTAATTCAAATACGCTGTCAGAAGCTCTGATCGCGTCTGTTTTCACTGCCGATTCTCTGATACATTGCCGATTCTTGTTGATATGCATTGCTAAGCCTCTGTTGGAGTGTGCAGGTGATAGCAGGTGATTCAAACACTCAAGGAGGGTCAATGGGAGGCTTTCCTTGGAGCAGGTTTGTTTGTTTCTCCTTCTCAGGTTTCAACGGCAACTGGAGCAGCTGGCGACTGACGGAGACTCAGCTGGAGAGGAGGTCTTCAGTGGACTGAGTGCTCAGGGAGGTCAGTGGGTTCATGCTGGCTCAGTGGATGCTGATGAATCTTGCGATGGTGAGAGGGAGCTTAAGTGACGAAGCTGGAAGCAGAGGAGCGTGGCGAACAAGACAGAAACTTGGGAAGTTTGGCTGGGCTGTGTTCGTGCTCTCTGTTGCTTTGTGCTTGAGCGATCTTGTTACATCTTTGTGAGCTTGTCTTCTCGAGTGTCTCTGTGCTTAACTTGTATCTTCTTGAGATCACTTGTGGAGAGGTTTCTCCACCGAGAAGGAGGCTGCTACTATCCGGAGTTCACCGGGGCTTGATCTGCCGACGATCAAGGGATCGCCCACCTCACGGGCACGCCAAGGAGTAGGGGCAAGTTATCCCCGAACCTTGTATATCGAGTTTTGTGTCTAGCTATATTCACCCCCCCCTCTATAGCCATCCTGTCTCCAACACTTGTGGGTGGAGAAACCTCACCACAAACTCACCAAGAACACTAGAGCTTAAGGAAGACTACTAATAAGCATTAACTAAGTTTATTTCGTCAGCCTTAGTCAGTCATCCCAAGTTCTCTTTAATAGAACTCAATTGTTGAACTAGCCGTTACCAGTCGACTGGTGCCAACACCAGTCGACTGCACCACTCGAATTCGAACATTACAACCCAACGTTTGAATTCCAGTCAACATCAGTCGACTGCATAGAAGATTAGTCGATTGATCCTTCTGTGACCTCTATCAATCGACTGTTCCTAGCAGCAATCGACTGCCCAAACCCTAAACCTAGGGTTTCAGCCCCAAGTACAATCACTTTGTACTCGTCCTCACCCGACCAACCTAAACTTAGCCTTCTAGCCTCCTCTATCTGCCTTGCGTCCCTTGGATGTCTCTCTATCCTTCACGACTTACCTTCTGGAGCTTTTTTTCGGCCTCGCCCCTTGTTGTCGGGTCTTCCTTTGCCAATATCCCACTTGGACTTTCCTTGTTGTACTTGCATCATGCACACTTACAATACATATCAAATACAACAATAAATCTAACTTAAACATTTTCCCAACATCAAAACCTAGGACACCTAGATTGCTCCAACAATCTCCCCCTTTTTGATGTTTGGCAACCCATTTAAGTTAGGAAAACAATAACAAAGAAATAATGATAGAACTTAACCTTAGGCTCCCCCTTCACTTAAGCTCCCCCTTGAGCTTGATTTCCTTACAAATGTACTTCTCCCCCTTTGACAATAAATGAGCAACCATTGCTCCCCCTTCACTTAAGCTCCCCCTTGAGCTTTGATTTATTACAAAGGTTTGCTGGTTTCCCACTTAAACCTAACACTTCTCCCCCTTTGTAATACATCAAAAAGAACTTCAAAAATATCTCAATTATTAGATTCTTTAACCACTAATGATTATAAACATTGTGTATTAATCCCCCATAAGATTATACACCTGTTTATAATTACTTGGACACTTTTTGACTGCTGAAAATAGTTTTAACATGTATCAGTCGACTGAGAAAGTAACTAGTCGACTGATCCCTATCTAAAACAACCTTACAGAATTATCAGTCGACTGGTCCCTGCACCAGTCGATTGATACCCTGATATCAGTCTATTTCTGCATTCTAAACCCAATTTCAGAAATATATAAAATTTTTTATAAATTCTAAAAATTTTAAACTTTTATGGAGAGGTTTATGGTACCCATGTTTACTTGGAAAAAATACATTTAAAAATGTATATATCTCGGATCCCAAGATTGACACAAAATATAAAACTAGCAAAATGGTTCATTTGAACTTTGACCTAAAGTCCTAGTTTTGGCTTCCTCTTGATGTATCTGCCCGTACCAAACCAAAATGCATCCCTAACATTGGTTTATATGACATTTATACATCAAAAACTAATTTTCATGCAATATGACCTCAATGTCATATTTCTTGCATGAAACTCAACCTATATGTGCCAAACCCTAAATGATTGAGACTCAAATCTATCTCCAAATTCTTTGGCATACTCCATGGTCCATTTAGACTTCTAGGAGAATTCTTTGGTATACTCAATGGAGGTAGTAAAGTTTTACAGCTCTTGGCCGGGCATGTGCAGCACCGAGGCCAAGCCTACTCACTGCAGAGGTAGAAGGGTTTTGCTGCTCTTGGTCGGGCATGTGCAGCACCGAGGCCAAGCCTACTCACCGTGGAGGTAGAAGGGTTTTGTAGCTCTGGGCTGGGTATGTGCAGCACCGAGGTCAAGCCGACTCTCCGCGGAGGTAGTAGGATTTTGCAGCTCTTGGCCGGGCATGTGCAGCACCGAGGCCAAGCCTACTCACTAAGGAGATAGTAGGATTTTACAGCTCTTGGTCGGGCATGTGCAGCACCGAGGCCAAGCCTACTCACAGCAAAGGTAGTAGGGTTTTGCAGCTCTTGGTCGGACATGGGCAGCACCGTGGCCAAACTTACTCACCGCGGAGGTAGTAGGGTCAGCTCTTGGCCCGGCATGTGCAGCACCAAGGCCAAGTCTACTCACCGCGGAGGTAGTAGGGTTTTGCAGCTCTTGGTCGGATATGTGCTACTCCGAGGCCAAGCCTACTCACCGCGGAGGTAATAGGGTTTTGCAGCTCTTGGCCGGGCATGTGCAGCACCGAGGCCAAGCCTACTCACCATGGAGGTAGTAGGCTTTTGCAGCTCTTGGCCGGGCATGTGCAGCACCGAGGCCAAGCCTACTCACCGCGGAGGTTGTAGGATTTTGCTCAGGTAAGGATTCAACGTTTTTCGCGTAATATTTCGTTTACTCTTTTTATTTATTGAACTGCATGGTAGTGTAGATAAAGAATACAATAGATAAGCAAACAACTTAACACCTCACCGAGTGCGATAGGGGCGGAAATGGTTGGCGTGCCAAGACCTTTCCAGCCCCTTGCCTTTGTCATCTTCTAGATAGTAGCTACCCCCTGTGAGTTTTTTGATGATAACATACGATCTGTCCCACTGCGGCTCGAGGTTCCAAAGGTCGTTGGCTGGCTTGATCCTCTTCCAGACCTTGTCACCAACCTCAAAGTTGCGGGCGATCACCCGACGATTATAGGCTTGCTGCATCCTTCGTCGATATGTTTCCAACCGAGCCGCGGCTCTATCCTGCACCTCAAGGATGAGGTCTAGATCAATCAGCCGCTCTTGATCATTGTCCTCCTTGTGATAGTGTTGTAGTCGGGCTGACTCCTCCCCTACCTCCATTAGGATGACGGCTTTAGCCCCATATACTAGTTGGAAAGGGCTCTGGCTTGTTCCTTCTCCTGGGTTGGTACGGTAGGACCACAAGATGCAAGGGAGTTCATCGACCCAACTGCCGCCGACATGATTAGCTTTATCTTGAGTCCCCGAAGGATTTCACGATTGACGTCCTCGGCCTGTCCATTGCCCTGCGTGTAGGCTACGAATGTGAAGGTCTACCAAATGCCCAACCCCTCACACCATTCTTTTAGCTTGCATCCCGAAAATTGTCTTCCGTTGTCCGACACCAGCTTATGGGGGATGTCGTATCTATAGACGATGTCCCTCCATAGGACTTTCATCACCGTGGCCTCCGTGATGTTAGCTAGGGGTTCCGCTTCTACCCATTTGGAAAAATAGTCGACGAGAACCAGCAGGAACTTCTTCTGCTGGGGCCCGATTGGGAAGGGGCCTACAATATCCATTCCCCATTGATCAAAGGGGCAAGACGCCATAGAGACCTTCAAGGGCTCGGTCGGTCAATGAGTCACATGCTGATGCCTCTGGCAAGCTTCACACCCGGCCACAAACTTAAGGGTGTCTGCTTGGAGAGTGGGCCAAAAGTACCCGACTAGGATAATTTTACTAGATAAGGATCTTCCCCCAATATGGCTTCCACAGATGCCTTCATGTATTTCTCACATGTAGTCGGCCTTCTCCGGTCTGACGCATTTGATGAGTGGTCAAGCAAAGACCCTCCTGTATAATTGGTCGCCCACTAGCGTGAATCTGGCCGTCCAACGATGGAATAGTTGACTTCCTTGGTCCATACTTGGAGCGTTCCCACTGCTCAGGAACTCCACATACGGGTCTCTCCAATCGGTCCGGGCGTCGTATCCTACATCCTCTCCAATCTGCGCTACCGTTCCTTCCAGGGCGATAGGCTCCTCTAGCTGCCAGGTTGAAATGGAGCTAGCGAGTTTGGCCAATTCGTCCGCCTTGACATTGTCTGCCCTGGAGGTCTTTTGCAGGATAACCTCCATGAAGGAGGCCTTCAGTTGCTCGTAGAGGGCCACATACTTTCGCAAGCGCTCGCACCTGACTTCGCAGGCGCTCGCACCTAACTTCGCAAGCGCTCGCACTTGACTTCAAAGTCACCCTTTATTTGTTGTGCCACGAGCTAGGAATCAGAGTGTGCAATGACCCGAGTAGCCCCCATGTGCTTGGCTGCTTGCAGGCCTGCTAGGAATGTCTTGTACTCAGCTTCGTTGTTGGTAGCTTTGAACTGAAGCCGGATGGATAAATGTAACGTGTCTCCCCGGGGGGAGACCATTAACACCTCGACCTCGCTGTGTTGGCTATTGGAAGACCCATCCATGTAGATCTTCCACCTTCCATCGGCCTCTGACTCTGGGACAGTCTCGAGCATGAAGTCTGCGAGGGATTGCGCCTTAATAGCGGCCCGAGGCCGGTACTCAATACCATATTCGCTTAGCTCTGTTGTCCATTTGATCAGCCGACCCGAAGCCTCAGGGTTGTTGAGGACTCGTGCGAGCGGCTGTTGGTGAGGACCACGATGGGATAGCCAGGAAGTACGACCTTAATCTCCAGGCCATTAAGACTAGTGCATAAGCCAGCTTCTCCATCGCAGTGTATTGCATTTCAGCATCCTTGAGGAGATGTCCGAAGAAGTAAATGGGATACTGCACCATGCCTTCTTCGTGGACCAGCGCCGAGCTTACCACTTGTTTTGATGCAGATAGGTAGACAAATAAAGTCTCTCCTTCCACCGGTTTGTAGAGAATGGGGAGCCCAGCGAGATAGAACGCTTGCTCTCACTGTTCGTCCCACTCGAATTTGACTGCTTTTCTCAGAATCTTGAAGAACGGTAGGGACTTATTTGCAAACTTGGAGATGAATCTGGATAGCGCCGTGATTCTCCCGTTCAACCATTGTACTTCCTTAAAGTTGCGAGGGGCTGACATATCCAGAATAGCCTTTACCTTTTCCGCATTAGCCTCAATCCCCCTCCCCGTCACCATGTAGCCCAGGAACCGACCGCTTTTCACCCCAAATAAGTATTTGGCTGGATTCAACTTCAGGTTGTTGACCCTCAAGGTGACAAACGTCTCTTCTAAATCGACTATCATGTCTTTTCCTTTGTCCGTCTTAACCAGGATGTCATCCACGTACACCTCAATGTTTCTCCCGATTTGATGCTTGAAAACTTTGTCCATCAACCGCTGGTACGTCACCCCAGCGTTGCACAATCCGAAAGGCATGACATTATAGCAGTATGTGTCGTCCGTTGTCACAAAGCTAACTTTCTCCTGGTCTTCGGGCGTGAGGGGGACTTGATGGTAGCCTTGATAAGCATCCAGCATCAAAATGAACTCGCAACCGACCGTGGAATCTACTAACCGGTCTATTCGAGGCAAGACATAGCAATTCTTGGGGCAGACTTTATTTAAGTTGCGAAAGTCAATACAAACCTGTCATTTGCCTCCTGGCTTAGGGACGAGGATCACGTTGGCTAACTAGGCCGGGAATTAAACTTCCTGGATGTGCCCGACCTTTAACAGCTTATGGATTTCGTCCAGGATAGCTTTGTCCTATTCTGGTGCAAAGTGTCTCCGCCTCTACTTCACTGGTCGGGCTCCTGGGATAACGTGCAGGTGATGCATAGCTAACCCTGGGGCCCTCTGATTTCTTCGGTGGCCCAGGCGAAGACGTCTTTATGACTTCACAGGCAATCAAGAAGGCGACTTCTTAATTCCGGTGCAAGGTCGGTGGCGATCTTCGTGACTCCTCCCTCCAGTTGAGGGTGAATCTGGATCTCCTCGCTCTCGACATCCGTTTGCTCTTCTTTAGGTCCCTCATCCTCTCGCAGGTGAGCGAGATCGATTTGCAAGGCTTCGTAGGACCCTGATAGGACTTCTGGTGAGGCCCCTCTAGGAGGACCTCCGAGACCTCTGGGATCTCCTCTTGCTCAGAAACCCCTCGCTGTGCAGCGGCTGGCTCCATTGGTTGTTGATGGAGAGCCTCTTTGATGGCATTGGCCACCAAGCGATCCAGTTCCTCCTTTGTCAGGACAATGGGTTGTCCATCAGGCTCTGCCATCGGTGCTCCTTCGGGTGCTTTACTCTATTCCCACAGACGGCGCCGGAAGGAGTCAACGTCGATGGCCAGTCACCAGGGTTCAGCTCACGCGGATGCTGACGCTGAAGGAGGAACTCCACACCCTGCGAGATTAACACGAGCGTTAGGGGAATACGCCGAAAGTTGTCCGGTGGAGCCCACTCTGACGCTCAAGTCAGTGCCTAAATGGAGAGGATGGAAAGAAGACAAGACGGTATGTGAGTAGCAAAGAATGCATAACCCCCGTACCAGAGGGGTTGGGGTACCTTTTATACCTGCGGCGGCTGCCTTCGGGCGTCCCCATGATCTATGCAACGTCATCCTCGATTATCGGTTACTAGATCATCCTGGTAATGATCTTCATGACTCTTCAATTTGGGGTCATTGCGATGATTACGACTTTGAGGGTCGTGAATCACGGGTCGTGATTACTCCGTAATAATGGATGATGATGATCCACCGATCCGAGGAAAATGGGTCACTACTTGAAGTTTCACGCTCCTTGGGCTCCGCAACCCCAAGGTGATCTCGCGGCTGCTTGGCCCCGAGGGGGGGCGTCCGTCCGTCCGAGGTGGTCTCGGAAATCTTCCCCCAAGGTGAGCTCAGGGGTGTATCCTCCTGGAGGTATCCTCAGGACTATACCTATTCAGGCTAGTCTCAGGATTCCCCTTCCCGAGGGGGTCCCGGGCCTCCCGGCCAGAGAGTCATCCTGACTCGATAGCTATTGTCGTATAGCTTCTTCAATCCACGTGCCCGCCACGGGGTACTCAACCTTATCATCATCCATAATAAGGCAATACCATATGTTCTATAATTCATTCAACTCGGTAATCAGAGGTTGCAAGAAATCGTTTATATTCTCTTTCAGATTCGTTGGATCTGGAATAAGCACAGTAAGAATATGAATTCGTCTTTTATATATATTCTTGTCGGTAAATTATACGGTGTTAATATAACTGGTCAAGAAGAATATTACTATCCCAACTGACCAAATATCTGAAATCTATTTGTGAAAAGACTATGTCTCACATTACATGATTCTATTACAAATGAGAGAAATAAATTATCGTCGCTAATTAGCGACTGAATATATTTTTCCATCGCCAAGTTTGTCATTAATTCCCGTATTTCTTGTTGTAACGCCCGCCTTTCCCAGCCCTACGGTGTGGCGGAAGGCGACGTTACGCTAACATACATACATGCATATGGAGATCTTAATGCAGCGGAATATTTTTTTTATATACATATGCGTTTAAACCATGAAATTAAAACTTGAATCATGTTGACACCCTTTAGCTATCATTCCTAAACATGGTGACATGGTAACATAGCATTGTCATAACATAACAATATAAGACATATCATAGGAGGCATAACATTGTTGATCATGCATCAATTATCCTACCATCAAGCTTAAGACTAACATAAGTATAGCATCATGATATAGCATGTTTACATCATAAGTAGCATCATGATATAAAATCACATAAGTCGTCCATAAGCAACATAAGTAGTAAGTTATTCTTTAGGCAAAACCATTATAAGTATAGCGTGAAACTAAAGAGGACATTGCAAAATATAAGAGATGTGACAAAGTATAAGTATTTGGATCTTTTCATTTTCTTTTGCCAAGTCACTGCCCCACACACACACACCTGCCCTCCTGCTGCTTCCCTTAGCTTAGTATCCTCTTGCTTGATCTGTGGTATAAAAAAGTAAAACTATAAGCACATAGACTTAGTAAAACTCTTTCCTACACACTAAAATCGTACGTCACATAAAATAAAACCTATAACATACTTAACATAGAGAAGTTCTCAATATAAAACATAAGCATACGACATACTTAACATGGCATGGATCTTGACATAAACTTAAGCATATGAAATACTTAACATGGCATGGATCTTGACATAAACATAAGCATATGAAATACTTAACATGGCATAGATGCATAACATGAATGAATGCATGAGTTAAATGCACATAACATAAGGATGCTTATTTGAAAATCATAATTATAAGTACTTAAACAAAATCATAACATCATGGGGGTCCCCGGCTTATACCACATACATACATTCATCATTTGCGCGCATCCCTAAGTAAATACGAGGTAGATAGTCTCGACCTACTAGGGTACTAGGTTACCTTCAACCTAGGGACAGCTTCGGTAGTCCATCACCGGGGCTTTCATAAGGAGCCCATCCCTGTTGGACAGCTTCGGTAGTCCCAGAACCGTGGACAGCTACGGTAGTCCAAAATCGAGGCGTTCTTAAGGTGCCCATCTCTTGGACCTTTTTAGGGTCCGGTACAAGCCCATTCATAAAGTAAAATAGCTTCACATGTTTCCTCATTCATAGAACTTACATAGCATATCTAAAGACATAAACATGATCTTATTACATGAAGCATGACATAAAGCATACTTAGCATTTCATCATTCATATTTAATGCATAGCATCATTGTGCCGTAAGGCATGAACATTATCTTCATTCATCATCTTCATCCATAAGGCATGACATACATACATAATTAGGCATTAAGGCATAAACATCATCTTAGTTCATAAAGCTTGCATGATCATGGTACATAAGATAAGCATACATTACATACATGGTACATATCAAATAGTATACATGATCATGGTATCTATCATAAAGCATACATGGGTAGGTTCCATATAAACATGATACATACTATATAAGTTCATGACATTCAACATAAAACATGCATAGGTCTACATAACCATATATCTATCATAATACATTTGTTCAAGGCATTTAACATAATACATGCATCATTCTACACAACCATGAGGCCTACTTCACAACGCATGTGTTCATGGTATATGGTTTTAAACATTCATGAATAAAACATGGCACATAACCTATGTTTACAAAGTCATGATACATAGCACATAAAGTTAGGGTTTTAGGTAACATAAAATTCATACAACATGCTTGGGCATATACATACACCATGATAAACCATAAACAAGTATACTTGATACCTTAGACTAACCCAAACCCTAGGACTTGAGCTTGGCCGAAAGTTGTAGGAGGAGATTTCCATTATTCAAGTAACATGTGAGGTACCATAAGTAACATAACACCCATACAATACATACCATGCCATAGGAAGCCATTAGAACCCATGATTGGGGCTAACCCTAGGTCCTAGCCCTACAACTTGGTCTTGGCCGAAACCCTAGAGGGTCACAAGTACATGAAAAAATTCATATAATTCACAATTAACATCCAATACAATACATACAATGTCATAGGAAGCCATTAGAACTCTTAATTGGGACTAACCCTAATTCTTAGCCCTAGAATAGGTCTTGACCGAAACTTGTAGGGGTCTTAAGTCCATGGAAGAATTCATAAAATTCACAATTAATATCTATTATATCCTAGGGAAACATAATAAACATGCTTGGAGGGTTAGATCTAATCCTAACCATGAAAGTAGGATGGTGGCCAAAACTTGTAGAGGGTCTTAGGGTGCTACAAAAATTCCCCAAATCATAATTTATTCTTTATTTATCATGAGAAATCATTAGGAAGCATAAGTAAGGTTTTAACATCATCTTAGACCCAAAAACTTGCTTTGGCCGAAAACCCTAGAAGCCTTAATCCATTGTTTTCTCAACATAAATCCCAACCAACATCTTAAATCATGATAAACAACATGAAACTATTATACCACAGGTGTAGGAGTCTTACACTTGTTATCTTGGTTATAAACCTTAAATAGAGAAGAGGATGAAGACCTTCTTGACCTTAGAACCCCCTTTGCCCTTGTAGCCTTGTAGAGGAACTTGGATCTTCAAGAGGGAGTCCTCTTGTGAAGTTTTCCAAGGGGAAATCCCCTTGGTGATTTTCGGCAAGAAGAAGGAGGAAGTGGGCGAGGAAAAACCTTGGTGGAAGAGAAGAGGAGAAAACAATAACTTAAGTGTCAAGTTACCTCTTCACTTCTCATCCCTCTCTTTTATACTAAGTGAAGGGGCATGGTGCCTCCTCACATGGTGACTCTTCATTTCCTTTAGCCTTAACAACAATCCTCTTCCTTTTTCACTAGCACTCCCTTGCTAGGTGAATTGGTTAGTACATGCATGATGAGACTCTAGGTCCAAGGTTCAATCCTTGGTGCATGCACTTTATTTTTATTCCATTTACTTTTACTTTTGGCAAGGCCCACATAAGGCCCACCAAGTGTCATGCTAATATTCCTAATTGAAACTCATTTCTATTTATATTAAATTCTACCTAAGGTCCACTAATAACCATGGTACTAGAAGAGCTCATGTAAGGCCCATTAGTACTTAGCTTTTTATTCCATATAAGAAATTATGCTAAGGTTCATGCTAGTACTCATATGTTACTCAAGAATCCATATAGGCATGATCAATATTTTAAAGAAAAATATTGAGAAGATTTTACGGTCGTTACAATCCCCCATACCTCGTGAAAGTTCGTCCTCGAACTTAGAATAACTCCGGGTACTTGCATCTCATCTCGTCCTTGAACTTAAAATTAAGCTTCCATATATTAATTGATTCTCATAATTCACATCTCTTCTTCATTATAATTTCTCTCATCACTCTATCATCCTCAATTCATTCTTGTATGGTCTATCAGTCTTTCTTGCACACTACTGCACATTTTTTCTTCTTTAAACTTAACTTAAACATCTCAACTCTAGTTGTTTCTTATAAATAACTATCCTTTCTTTTAAAGTTCTCTTTCAACTCTACAATCTCACTACTCTTGTTCATTAATTCCCTTACAGATCTACTTACGCTCTCTTAGTTATTCATTTTACTTAGATCAATCAGCACTTCATTTTGTTAACTAAACATTATTCCTCTACAAATGTATTTAAGACTCTCTTCTAATTTTAACACACCTATCGCAGTCTTCGCTTCGGATCTATTTTACTTATCTTAACTACTTTACTACTTTACTCTTTATTTATATCTTCCACTAATGTCACAGATCATTCCTTTGTCATCATTATTGATGCTCTATTCTTAGCAACACTTACTTCTCCAGCCATAAAAACATTTATCCAAATTTTTTTTCCACTTTCTCACAATCTCTATCAACACATGTCTTATACTCTATGTTTTGCAATTTTGCTATGTTAGCGATGATTCTCCTATTCCAACTTCTCTATTCTATTACTACTATTAACTCTACTTCTATAACACCTTTTATATATATATATAACAGTTTCTGCCTTTCCTTCTCATATTCTACTGAGCTTTACATCATATTCTACTCTTATCGTTCTCAACCTACGTACTTTACAATGATTAATCATATTCTCTATACTTCTTTATGTTCTTCTATTTAATCTTTACCTGAATTATACTTCTCTTCTATTATTAGTTTTTTTTTCTTTTCCTAATACTACTTCTTTTCTTACTAGATCTACTATTACATCTCTAATCGCAAAAATCACATTCTTATGATCTCCGTATCTTACTTCTCTATAACCTCACTTTTAGGCAACGAGTATGTAATATATTCTTTACCAAATTTCATAAAGCTAATACTATTCTTTACAAAATTCTCTCTCATTATTTATTTTCTAACAAGAATTTATAAAATATTCATATATCAATCTTTTTCAAAATCTATACTTTATTAGATTGTTTCACCTAGTAAGTTTGCTTGACCCAAAGTTCTTACTACATTCTTGCCTCTGATAACATTAACATCTAGTTCCTTCATACAGAGTTATAGCTAAGGTCCTATTCGCTGATCTCTATCACTCCTTCTTTTGCATATCTAGTTCATACCCTCTCTCTTTCTTATATCAAGAATATTATTCTATTGCTACTACTATATATATCTGTTTAAAAAGTCAAATAACTTAACACATTAATCTATTCCTAATAGATATACATCACTAAGTCTTCATTTCATAACTACTATAATCTCTTAGAATACCTATACTAAATACTCTACTCCCTTAATACTATAGTTAATAAATCTTCATTAATAAAGCACTATCCTCTCTTTACTCTATGCTCATCACTAAATATTAATATATGCCTTTTATCAACAGTACAAACTTGCTTTGGTTCATAACTTTTCTTAATTCCAGACAGTCATGACACTCATACAGATAATCTCCTCATTACTTTACACATTCCTCCTCTCACATCTACTTGCTCTTCTTTTCCAATTTACTCCGTTTCACTACCACTCAATCATTTACTATATTTATTCCACATGACTGCAATCTACTATATTAATACTTATTCCTCATTACTTCATTTTGCGTTCGTATAGACTACGCTATATCTTGAAGTATTATCCAGAAGCCTTCAAGTTTTCTGCTACTAATATATTTACAATAATCTATTCCTCAAATACATTCAATTTACTACAACATCACTTTTTATAGTTTAAATTCACGTTACCATCTTCCTGAATAGACTGCTTGCTTCAATAGATCTATATTTCTGTCTTAAAAGCTAGACTTTTATCTCAGACACATTCTTATACCACTTTATTATCATCATGCTAACTTCTATTTCAGCAGTTTTTTTTCTTCTATCATATTATTCCTTATACTTTTCAACATCACTTCATTGCTTCAATAGCAAACTCTCTCTTCTCTTCTTCACATCTTTCTACCTAATTTCATTCCTACAATTCTCTTTTCTCAACTAATCACCTTATTTACTAGTAAAAGCTTTTCTAATTAAAACCTATTTACTACAATACTCTCACTCATCTTCTCTACTCTCTTTCTCTTTATTACTTCAGTCTCCTGTTTTACTCTCTTACATCTTCGTTAACTAACTACTACTTACTTACATCACTTTTTCCCAATTCTATCTCTAACTTCATACTACACCTCTTACTAAAGTTTGAAACATACTATCATTCATAAACAGTCTACATATTATACTATAATACTTATATTTCATCAATTTCATGATTCATATTATTACTCTACTTTTTCATTTCATCCTCTAAATTGATTTTAATGATATAATCTCATTTCTTCATAAAAGACAAGTAAGCCTAATATAAGTGATTGTTATTCCTACCCACATATCAAACTCTAAAGTATTCGATATCATAAGGTAAGGTAAGGTATCGTTCATATTTACATATCCTAAGATACCCTCTATCCTAAGATATCATTCATACTTGCATATTCTAGAATCATAAAGGAAAGTAAGGTATGCATAGAGGTACTTACTTGGAAGTTGCAGGAAGAAGGCTTAATGTGTGTGTAGTGAGATGACAATTGACTCTGATACCATCCTATAATGCCCGCCTTTCCCAGCCCTACGGTGTGGCGGAAGGCGGCGTTACGCTAACATACATTGATGCATATGGAGATCTTAATGCAGCGGAATAATTTTTTTTATACATATACGTTTAAACCATGAAATTAAAACTTGAATCATGTTGACACCCTTTAGCTAGGTGACATGGTAACTTAGCATTGTTATAACATAATAATATAAGGCATATCATGGGAGACATAACATTGTTGATCATGCATCAATTATCCTACCATCAAGCTTAAGACTAACATAAGTATAACATCATGATATAGCATGTTTACATTATAAGTAGCATCATGATATAAAAATCACATAAGTCATCCATAAGCAACATAAGTAGTACGTTATTCTTCAGGCAAAACCATTATAAGTATAGCGTGATACTAAAGAGTGTTGGTGCAATCTTGGTTAGGTCAGGGTTGACTTAGTTTGACTAAGCTCGGGTGAGCTTAGGTCTGGAAAGCTTGGTAAGCTTATGATTAGATGTTTCAATGTTTGATAATGATGTTTGAGTGGTCATGATGTGTGAGTCAAGTGGGTCAAGGTTGACTGGAGGCTTGACTGGCGAAAGACCTAGTGGGACTAGGTGAAGTCCAGGTGGATCGGGGAGATCGTACGCTGGCATGGGAAAAGACCTAGTGGGACTAGGTGAAGTGCAGGTGGATCGGGGAGATCCTACGCTGGCATGGGAAAAGACCTAGTGGGACTAGGCACACCTAGTGAGACTAGGTGAAGTCCAGGTGGATCGGGGAAATCGTACGCTGGCATGGGAATCTAGTGGGACTAGTTGAAGTCCAGATGGATCGGGAGATCGCATGCTGGCAAGGTGGAAGTCTACCGAGAGACTAGACCTAACTCGAGGGTTAGGCGAACCTAGCGGGGAATTAGGTCAAGTCCTAGTTGGGAACTATGCAGAAGAAATCCAAGTTCGTCAAAGGGGTTGACCGGACACTTGGTAGGGAACCCTAGACTTGTGAGCACAAGTTAGGTTGGACTCAATCGATTGGGTAATCGATTGGGTGAATCGATCAGTGGATCGATTAGGGCGGTTTGCGCGAGAGGATAGAAGGTGGCTGAATCGATTGGGTAATCGATTCAGCCTTCCCTTAATCGATTGGGTAATCGATTAAGAGGTTCGGTGATCGATTAGGGTGATCGATCACCAAAGGTTGCGCGAGAGAACAAAGAGGTTCTGAATCGATTGGGTAATCAATTCAGGACACTCATAATCGATTGGGTAATCGATTACGGTTCGAAAACTAGCCGTTGAACGGTAGAATCTGACGTGGTAATCGATTGGGTAATCGATTCAGACACCCTAGGCGTCAGGTATAAAGGTTTTCACGCAGGTTTGAAGCGCAACTCTTCTTCCTTCTTCCATGCCATTTCAAGAGAAGCTTTGGGGCTTAGTGTTGCTGTACTTCCAAAGTTCTAGAGGCGATCACAAGCTTGAAGATAGCAAGGAAAGCAAAGTGTGAGCTTATTCATTGTAAATCTTGTAAGATTTCATTTGTATTTGCTTTGTTTCTTGTTGTATCTTTGTGAAAGCTTGTAAGAGGTTTCTCTACCTCAAGAAGGAAACTTTCATAGTGTATGAGAGTGTGAGGAGAGTGGATCCTTGGATTAGTCACCCGGCCGGGGTGGATACCAAGTAAAATCCTAGTGTTAGCGATTGCTTGAAGTCTTCCGCCGTGACAAATCATCTACAAGCGAATCGAAGCTAATCACCCCCCTCTAGCTCGTCTACCGGTCCCAACAAGTGGTATCAGAGCGAGGTTGCTCTTCATTGGACTCATCGCCAAGAGGGCAAGAGCTAGAGGAAGAAGAAGAAGTTGGAAGAAACCCTAATTTCAAGAAGTCATCATCAAGAGGGTTCAACTTCAATGATGGAGTTTGGTTACGACATCCGGACACCTCCACCATTTGACAAGGTAAATTTCGATCTTTGGAAATCAAAGATTGAAAATTTCTTCATGATGGAGATAGAGCAATGGTTTGCTCTAATGGAGGGTTTTGAAGCTCCAACAAGCACCAAAGGAAAGCTCCTCAAGAAAAGCAAATGGAATGAGGAGCAAATCAAGAGATGCGAGGCCAATGACAAAGTGACCAAATTATTGGTTAATCTATTGCCAAGCACCGTCTTGAACAAGATTGGAGAATTTCGAGATGCCAAAGAGCTTTGGAGCAAATTGGCAAGGCTTCATGAAGATCCCTCCACTGTACCAAGTCAAGACAAATCCAAAGAGGGAAGCCATCCCTAGAGTTGACCAAGACAAGACAAAGGTGACTAAGGCTTCGGAGAAGCCTAAGAAAGTCTTTAGGAAGGTATCAAGGGAAGTCATCCCTAGTGAATACCTAGAACACCCAAGGAGCACCAATAAGTTTTGGGTTCCTAAGAGTGTGTTCGCCACACCCTAGATAGGTTTAGGGAGTGTCAACTCTAATTGGAAGGGTAGTTAACCCAACCTTGATGAAGTTGGCACTTTGGGACTTTTTCAAGGAATTACTACCCTTGAAAATGAAGGATTCATTTATTTACTCTAGGAGGAGTAAATTTGTGCCAAACTATACTTTTGAAAGATTAAACTTAATAAAGTTGGCACAACTAGGTTAGAATCCAAAGATAGGCCAAGTTGGGGAGTTTTGGCATTATCTTGGAAATTAGGGCAAAGTAAGGATTATCAATGGCTTAGCGATGAGTTATAGATACGTAGATAGAAAATCTAGGTATTTTCTTTTATGCTTCTATGCCATGTTTCGTATGCTCTATCACATGTCATGACATCATATTTCATCATTCATATTTAGTATGAAAATATTACATGTCATGTCATAGATGCATCATCTAGTTATAATATTATTTAAATTCTCATATGATGCATGTCATAGTCATAATCATGCATTTAGTCAATTTTATTGAAATTAAGGACATTGACATTAATTGGCATCCTAGGTGGATGAACAAGGTTTATAATGCCTAGGTAGAAATGCATGAACCCTTAGATTAGGGAGAACATGACTTTCACATCTCACTAAGACTATAAGGTGACTTGTGTGTGTTGTTGAGACACATTAGAATAAGTGAGATGTTAGGAAGATGAACAAAACTCAAGGTGTTGACTTATCTTCATCTTATTGAGTTTTTAGTATCATCAAAACATGAAGTTCAATGAACTCCAATCATTGGGAAAGCTAATGTACAAGTCATGTGCATTTAGCCCAAGGAACATGGTTGGATATTGTCTTTGAAAAACATTTTAAAACTATCTTGGAAAACCTTGGTGAAGACTATCTTTTGATAGCACTCATCATTGATGAAATGGATACAAAACAATGAAAAACATTGAAGTATTTCAATGGTTTCAAATTTTGTGTCAATCTTTGAAAAAGGAGGTTATTTTCATAGAAAATTATTTTTTCTCAATAGTATATGGTATAAATAATGTCTACACAAAATTTTAAGATTTTTGGAATTTTATAGAATTATTTAGGGGTTTCTGAAATTCGGTCTGAAATTGATTTCAGAAATCAGAAACTCCCAATCGATCAGGTGATCGATTAGGACAGAACCCAATTGATTGGTCAATTGATTGTTAGTTCTAGTTGCGGGCACAGAAGCACGTAATCGATCCGTTGATCGATTACAGTCAACCGGAATCGATCAGATGATCGATTAAGGCCGGTCTTAATCGATTGGTTTCCAACACCAATCGATTTGGAAGACTGAAACTGTCTGATTTCAGTCAGTTAACCCATTTTTGAGTAACCTACCAATCCCTAGCCCCTTGGAATACTTTTATAAGTATATTTGGGTAACTTTCAGTATGAAATCAAAAAGGGAAGATGGTTTGGTGAAAACTTTAGGGTTAAGGAGAGGTTTTGATTCAAGTTTTGAATCCCAAAATCTCAAAACCTCAAGTTGAGATTTCCTAAAGTTTTAGGAACTCCCAAAATCATTGTTGGTGCAATGATAGAGGTTAAGAGCATGTTTTGAGGGGGAGGCCTTCCTTAAAAGCATGAGTTTGAATTTTTAATTTTGGCTAAGCGAAAAAATGAAGATTGGAAATCTTCATTCTGATGTATGCTCAGGGATGAGCATGGGTTAAAGTGAAAGGAATGGGATTTCTTTTGTGCCTTTGACCATATAGACTCTCGGGGAGAGTTTTGATGTGTGTCAAAGAGGGAGAAGATTGAAAGGCTAATAGGGATTAGTCTTTCTCAAACATATTGTCAAACATCAAAAATGGGGAGATTGTTGGTGCAATCTTGGTTAGGTCAAGGTTGACCTGGTTTGACTAAGCTCGGGTGAGCTTAGGTCTGGAAAGCTTGGTAAGCTTATGATTAGATGTTTCGATGTTTGATAATGATGTTTGAGTGGTCATGATGTGTGAGTCAAGTGGGTCAAGGTTGACTGGAGGCTTGACTGGCGAAAGACCTAGTGGGACTAGGTGAAGTCCAGGTGGATCGGGTAGATCGTACTCTGGCATGGAAAAAGACCTAGTGGGACTAGGTGAAGTTCAGGTGGATCGGGGAGATCGTACGCTGGCTTGGGAAAAGACCTAGTGGGACTAGGCACACCTAGTGGGACTAGGTGAAGTTCAGGTGGATCGGGGAGATCGTATGCTGGCATGGGAATCTAGTGGGACTAGTTGAAGTCCAGATGAATCGGGAGATTGCATGCTGGCAAGGTGGAAGTCTACCGAAAGACTAGACCTAACTCGAGGGTTAGGCGAACTTGGTGGGGAATCAGGTCAAGTCCTAGTTGAGAACTAGGCAGAAGAAATCCAAGTTCGTAAAAGGGGTTGACCGGACACCTGGTAGGGAACCCTAGACTTGTGAGCACAAGTTAGGTTGGACTCAATCGATTGGGTAATCGATTAGGTGAATCGATCAGTGGATCGATTAGGGCGGTTTGCGCGAGAGGACAGAAGGTGGTTGAATCGATTGGGTAATCGATTCAGCCTTCCCTTAATCGATTGGGTAATCAATTAAGAGGTTCGGTGATCGATTAGGGTGATCGATCACCAAAGGTTGCGCGAGAGAACAAAGAGGTTCTGAATCGATTGGGTAATCGATTCAGGAAACTCGTAATCGATTGGGTAATCGATTACGGTTCAAAAACTAGCCGTTGAACGGTAGAATCTGACGTGGTAATCGATTGGGTAATCGATTCAGAAACCCTAGGCGTCGGGTATAAAGGTTTTCACGCAGGTTTGAAGCGCAACTCTTCTTCCTCCTTCCACGCCATTTCAAGAGAAGCTTTGGAGCTTAGTGTTGCTGCACTTCCAAAGTTCTAGAGGCGATCACAAGCTTAAAGATAGCAAGGAAAGCAAAGTGTGAGCTTATTCATTGTAAATCTTGTAAGATTTCATTTGTATTTGCTTTGTTTCTTGTTGTATCTTTGTGAAAGCTTGTAAGAGGTTTCTCCACCTCAAGAAGGAGACTTTCATAGTGTATGAGAGTGTGAGGAGAGTGGATCCTTGGATTAGTCACCCGGCCGGGGTGGATACCAAGTAAAATCCTAGTGTTAGCGATTGCTTGAAGTCTTCCGCCGCGACAAATCATCTACAAGCTAATCGAAGCTAGTCACCCCCCCCCCCTCTAGCTCGTCTACCGATCCCAACAAAGAGGACATTGCAAAATATAAAACATGTGACAAAGTATAAGTATTTGGATCTTTTCGTTTTCTTTTACCAAGTCACTGCCCCACACACACACACCTGCCCTTCTGCTGCTTCCCTTAGCTTATTATCCTCTTGCTTGATCTGTGGTATAAGAAAGTAAAACTATAAGCACATAGACTTAGTAAGACTCTTTCCTACACACTAAAACCGTACGTCACATAAAATAAAACCTATAACATAGTTAACATAGAGAAGTTCTCAATATAAAACATAAGCATACGACATACTTAGCATGGCATGGATCTTGACATAAACTTAAGCATATGAAATACTTAACATGGCATGGATCTTGACATAAACATAAGCATATGAAATACTTAACATGGCATAGATGCATAACATGAATGAATGCATGAGTTAAATGCACATAACATAAGGATGCTTATTTGAAAATCATAATTATAAGTACTTAAACATAATCATAACATCATGGGGGTCCCCGGCTTGTACCACATACATACAGTCATCATTTGCGCGCATCCCTAAGTAAATACGAGGTAGCTAGTCTCGACCTACTAGGGTACTAGGTTACCTTCAACCTAGGGACAGCTTCGGTAGTCCATCACCGGGGCTTTCATAAGGAGCCCATCCCTGTTGGACAGCTTCGGTAGCCCCAGAACCGTGGACAGTTACGGTAGTCCAAAACCGAGGCGTTCTTAAGGTGCCCATCCCTTGGACCTTTTTAGGGTCCGGTACAAGCTCATTCATAAAGTAAAATAGCTTCACATGCTTCATCATTCATAGAACTTACATAGCATATCTAAAGACATAAACATGATCTTATTACATGAAGCATGACATAAAGCATACTTAGCATTTCATCATTCATACTTAATGCATAACATCATTGTGTCGTAAAGGCATGAACATTATCTTCATTCATCATCTTCATCCATAAGGCATGACATACATACATAATTAGGCATTAAGGCATAAACATCATCTTAGTTCATAAAGCTTGCATGATCATGGTACATAAGGTAAGCATACATTACATACATGGTACATATCATATAGTATACATGATCATGGTATCTATCATAAAGCATGCATGAGTAGGTTCCATATGAACATGATACATACTACATAAGTTCATGACATTCAACATAAAACATGCATAGGTCTATATAACCATATATCTATCATAATACATTTGTTCAAGGCATTTAACATAATACATACATCATTCTACACAACCATGAGGCCTACTTCACAACACATGTGTTCATGGTATATGGTTTAAAACATTCATGAATAAAACATGGCACATAACCTATGTTTACAAAGTCATGATACATAGCACATAAAGTTAGGGTTTTAGGTAACATAAAATTCATACAACATGCTTGGGCATATACATACACCATGATAAACCATAAGCAAGTATACTTGATACCTTAGACTAACCCAAACCCTAGGACTTGAGCTTGGCCGAAAGTTATAGGTGGAGATTTCCATTATTCAAGTAACATGTGAGGTATCATAAGTAACATAACACCCATACAATACATACCATGCCATAGGAAGCCATTAGAACCCATGATTGGGGCTAACCCTACGTCCTAGCCCTACAACTTGGTCTTGGCCGAAACCCTAGAGGGTCACAAGTACATAGAAAAATTCATATAATTCACAATTAACATCTAATACAATACATACAATGTCATAGGAAGCCATTAGAACTCTTAATTGGGACTAACCCTAATTCTTAGCCTTAGAATAGGTCTTGGCCGAAACTTGTCGGGGTCTTAAGTCCATGGAAGAATTCATAAAATTCACAATTAATATCTATTATATCCTAGGGAAACATAATAAACATGCTTGGAGGGTTAGATCTAATCTTAACCATGAAAGTAGGATGGTGACCGAAACTTGTAGAGGGTCTTAGGGTGCTACAAAAATTCCCCAAATCATAATTTATTCTTTATTTATCATGAGAAATCATTAGGAAGCATAAGTAAGGTTTTAACATCATCTTAGACCCAAAAACTTGCTTTGGCCGAAAACCCTAGAAGCCTTAATTCATTATTTTCTCAACATAAATCCCAACCAACATCTTAAATCATGATAAACAACATGAAACTATTATAGCACAGGTGTGGGAGTCTTACACTTGTTGTCTTGGTTATAAACCTTAAATAGAAAAGAAGATGAAGACCTTCTTGACCTTAGAACCCCCTTTGCCCTTGTAGCCTTGTAGAGGAACTTGGATCTTCAAAAGGGAGTCCTCTTGTGAAGTTTTCCAAGGGGAAATCCCCTTGGTGATTTTCGGCAAGAAGAAGGAGGAAGAGGGTGAGGAAAAGCCTTGGTGGAAGAGAAGAGGAGAAAACAATAACTTAAGTGCCAAGTTACCTCTTCACCTCTTATCCCTCTCTTTCATACTAAGTGAAGGGGCAAATGAAGGGGCATGGTGCCTCCTCACACGGTGACTCTTCATTTCCTTTAGCCTTAACAACAATCCTCTTCCTTTTCCACTAGCACTCCCTTGCTAGGTGAATTGGTTAGTACATGCATGATGAGACTCTACGTCCAAGGTTCAATCATTGGTGCATGCACTTTATTTTTATTCCATTTACTTTTACTTTTGGCAAGGCCCACATAAGGCCTATCAAGTGTCATGCTAATATTCCTAATTGGAACCCATTTCTATTTATGTTAAATTCTACCTAAGGTCCACTAGTAACCATGGTACTAGAAGATCCCATGTAAGGTCCATTAGTACTTAGCTTTTTATTCCATATAAGAAATTATGCTAAGGTTCATGATAGTACTCATATGTTACTCAAGAATCCATATAGGCATGATCAATATTTTAAAGAAAAATATTGAGAGGATTTTACGGTCGTTACACTTGTGGTGTAACTATTATCATCCCAACTTAATTAGGATTAACATTATTATTCTAGATGATGATCAGTATTTAACAGATGTATTTTATATATTTGGTGCAGGAAAAAAATAATTAACGAGGTTTTTCCAACCTCGGGCGACCGGCCCGGCTTCACAGAAGTTTCCCACCGGCCGCCAGGATAAATCGGGAAGCGCTCACAGTGGGCGGTCTAGAAGCCCAGCATCCCGGGGTTCGCATAAAGATTGATGCAGGAAGCTATGCCTTGACTTGGACTTATCGATCAATTGATATGAGTTGGGATAGAGATTGATGTAACTGATCATGTCTCAATCTAGTTAGTAGTTGCAAGCATAAAGAGTGAGAACAAACTAGACCCGACCACTGTTCGGAATCGACGGTTCGGAACTGCCGGTTCGTTCGGAACCATCGGTTCACTGTAAGGGAAAAATAAAAATATTTTTCGTATTTAGTTTTCATAGCTAATATGCATAAAGTTAAAGCTTCATTATTGACATGTTCATTTAATATTAATACTATATTACAAAAATTCACTAAAATTAAATAAACAGTGAGATAATAAACACCGGAAAGTTGTTCAGTTGCATCGTTAAATACTTTTAAAATTTCTCAAATATTACTATAAATATTCCATTATTGTGAAAATAAATATATATTAGTATTACTATTTTGTGTAAAAATTAAACATAATAAATCTTTATATTGAAATGAATCTTGTAATAATTAATATGTTGAATTCCAACGTGTTGAAACATCACGTGGAAATTTTTTAGGTCTTATTCCATTAGTTTTACAAAATTTACCCCATTGTTTCATCGTAGATAGATGCAACAATAAATATGAAATTGCGATTCTAATTTATTGAATATAATTTTTTAAAAGTTTTAATCTATCTTGAACACATAAATTTAAAACATGGCATACACAACAAATATGAAAAATAAACTACTAATAACAGGTTGACAAATAAATTTTAGTTCATCTATAGAAGCGGTATTAGAACTAGCATTATCTAATGATATTGAAAATATTTTATGAATCAATCCATATTCTTCTAAAATTAAACATAATAATTGTGCAATGTTATGGGCAGTATGTGATTCATCAAAAACTCTATAAGCTAACAATCTTTTTTGGAGGATCCAAGAGTTATCAATCCAATGGTATGTTACACCCATATAATAATGAGTTTGCCAATGATCACTCCAAATATCAGAACATAAAGAAACTTTATTATTTAATTTACTAAATTCATTAATTAAATTCTTTTTACCTTGTTTTAGTAATCTTTTAATTATACGAGTTAGTGTAGTTCTAGGAACACGTTTAGCAGCTGGATTAAAAGATTCTTTATAAAAATCTTCAAATGTGTATTTAGATCCAAAACTAAAAGAAAGATGTTCTACGAAAATAAATTTAGCTAATGATTCTCTTAATTTATTATTCGAATATAAAAATTAACCAGAATAGTACTACTACCACTAGAAAATCTTGATAATTGTGTTTGAGAGCGGTCAAGCCCATATTCTGTCGGGTGCTTCGTTTCTACATGTCGTTTCAATGACCCATAGCCGCCACCGGCTTGGAATTTGTAGGAAGCATTGCAATGCTTACATTTTGCACACAATTCTCCCGACGGAAGTGTGACATTCTCAAAATATTTAGTGAAAATAGAAGATTTTAAAGGAGGATTTTCCCAAACCTTAGAAGTAATTGCATCGATGCTTCCTTGCGTTTCGGGCATCGGAGGGCGTTGGGGCTGAGCCTCGGTCTCATCATCGGTGGATTCAATTTGAATGTTGGGATCCTCGTACGCTATTTCTTTTCCCCTCCGAGATCGAGATGATGAAACTCCGTGACGTTGCATTATCGTCGAAAGATGAAGAACGCGTAGAGAAGTTGAGACTTGAGATTTGAGAATAAGAGATTGAGAGAAGAGAAGATGTGTGTGAAAATGATGAAATAAACTCCCTATTTATAGAGTTTGGATCATAACAGTCATTAAATCATAGTCATTGATCAAAAAATGGTCAATTGATCTCAACCGTTGAAAAAAAAATAAAAAAACAAAAAAAAAACCCAACGGCACTGAACTGGCGATTAACCGCCAGTTCAGTGCCGTTGGAACTGGTGGTTAACCGAACTGCCGGTTCGGCGGTTTTCATCTGCCCCAAATCGGAACCAGCCCGGCAGGATGCCGAGCCGGTTCCGGTTCGGCCCGGAGAACTGGGTCAACGGGCCACCCGGCCCATTGACCCGGGCCGGTTCCGGGCCGGGCCCGGACCGTGGGTAGGTCTAGAACAAACAAGATGAGAGGTTGAAATCATGTATATAAGCCGTAAGCAATGTGAAAAGATTATCTAGACCAATTCAAAAGATAACAACAACTACGAAGAATTTGACAAAGTTGATTGGGTCTAACATATATATAGATATTAAAATTTTGAATTAGTAAATATACAAGGATATATATAATTTTTAATCATAAGAATTGAATGAGCATTAGATTATGGAAGACAGTAGGAAGGATGGGTATTAATATTTCTAAATACGATTCAAACATGAATATACTTATTAAATGTTCACCACTCTCTTTTATCTAAATATCACAGCTACGTGAAAGTATATATACACAAAGCTCAATTATATAGCTCTAATAATTATCATCCCAAATTAATTAGATTAATATAATTGTTTCAACTATTCTAGAAGATGATTAATAACAACAATAATAACCACCAAGTCGTATCCAACTAGGTAGGATCGATTATATGAATCTTTTTACGTCATTAGACTTTATCCCCTATTATATCATTATCTATATTTAAATAAAATTTATTTATTTTTATTATTGTCAACAAGTCTATTTTGACCTTCCTCTCCCTTATTTAATGTGTGTATTTATTATAATTTCATATCATCTAACAGGGTCATTTATTGGTTGTCTAAGTATATGTTCGTATCATCTCAAACGTGTCTCTCGAAATTTTTTCTTAATAGATGCAACTCCTACTTTCTCATTAATGTTCTTTTTTTTTATTCTGTCCATTCTCGTATGTTCATATATTTACCTTAACATCCTCATCTCTTCAACATTTATCTTTTACTCATGTGTCTGAGTCATAGCCTAACATTCAATATCATATATAATATAGTAGATTTAATTATCATTTTGTAGATCTTCTTTTTAAATTTTAGATGTACTTTACGATCATATAAATATACGATGCTAATCTCATCTCGGGAAGATGATTAATGTTTAAGATAAATTTCTTTAGTAATTTCTGAAACAATTTATTAAAAGGAATACTTGGTTTGACTTTGATTTTTTTTTCTTATGTATTATATATATTTGTTTAAGCTATTTTGTCTTGACCTAGTTTTTTATCATATCAATGAGTCGTTTTATTGAGCCGTTAATTATTAATTATAATCTCGCTGTTGTGTGTTTAGAATGAGAGAGACTATGCGTCGGTAATGACGCTACTAGCTACTTGTCATAGTTAGTCAAACTTGATTGTACTTGATTGTTGGATCATATAGTAAATAAATTTAAGATGATCCATTTATTTTGATAAAGATTTTTTATTAATTATCCGAATAAATCGAAAAAATTTTATGATGAATAATTTAGAAGTACAATATTTCAGGATTTATATTTCATTTGAAATTTTTTTTTATAAAATACGTTATAATTAAAAATCGAACTGTAAATATTTAAAATAATAATTAATTATTTTATCATTGTATTATAACTCAGGAGCATTGAATATACTGGCACTAATGTGTTAAAAAATTTGGTTATGTTCATTTTAATTGTTTGTCATCATTCATTTTCATATTATATAAATAAAAATAAATTACGAGGTTAATTCATTATAAACGATCATCGAATAATTAGTGAGTGAAAATAATATTTTTTTTTCAAGAGTGCGTGTCCATCAAAAATTAACCCTTACTGTCGTAATAAAATTATCATAATCAAATATACGAGTGTCAATTTGGATCGATCGAATCGAATTTAGATCGGATTAGAATTTTTTTTTTAACTCTCTACTTAAATCCGAATTCAACTCAAAACACCCAAATCTAAACCTGAACCCGAATACGAACCCGACCAACCCGACCAATTCGAATCTGATCCGAATAATCCGAAAAAATTCATTCAAAACAACTTTTTTTATTATTTTTTCTATAATTCTTTATTTTTATCTCAATACTAATATTGATATTAATATACATAAAAGTATTTTAATTTTCAAAATAAAATTTGATTTAATCTCAAAAAATCTACTAAATGTTAAATTCGGATCAACTCGAACCCGACTCGAACCCGACCTGACTTAAAAGGGTGAAGAAGCAAACACACACGTCAAAGAGATAATGGGTTTTTACAGCTCTTGATCGGGCATGTGCAGCACCGAGGTCAAGCCTACTCACCGCGGAGGTAGTAGGGTTTTGTAGCTCTTGGTCGGGCATGTGCAGCACCGAGGCCAAGCCTACTCACCGCAGAAGTAGTAGGGTTGTGCAGCTTTTGGCCGGACATGTGCAGCACCGAGGCCAAGCCTACTCACCTCGGAGGTAGTAGGGTTTTGGAGCTCTTGGCCGAGCATGTGCAGCACCGAGGTCAAGCCTACTCACCGCGGAGGTAGTATGGTTTTGCAGCTCTTGGCTGGGCATGTGCAGCACCGAGGTCAAGCCTACTCACCGCGGAGGTAGTAGAGTTTTGCAGCTCTTAGTCGTGCATGTGCAGCACCGAGGCCCAGCCTACTCACTGCGGAGGTAATAGGGTTTTGCAGCTCTTGGCCGAACATGTGCATCACCGAGGCCACGCCTACTTATCGCGGAGGTAGTAGAGTTTTGCAGCACTTGGCCAGGCATGTGCAGCACCGACGCCAAGCATACTCACCGCGGAGGTTGTAGGGTTTTGCTCAGGGAAGGATTCAACGCTTTTCGTGTAATATTCCGTTTACTCTTTTTATTTATTGAACTGCAAGGCAGTATAGATAAAGAATACAATAGGTAAGCAAACAACTAAACACCTCACCGTGTGCGATAGGGGCAGAGATGGTTGGCATGCCATAGCCATTCGAGCCCCTTGCCTTTGTCATCTTCTAGATAGTAGCTACCCCCTGTGAGCTTTTTGATGAACGATAGGGCCTTTCCATTGCCTTGCGGTCTGTCCATTGCCTTGCGGGTGGGCTACGAACCTTGGCCTCGGCCTGTCCATTGCCCTACAGGTAGGCTACGGAGGTGAAGGCCTGCCGAATGCCCAACCCCTCACACCATTCTTTTAGCTTGCGTCCCGAAAATTATCTTCCATTATTCGACACCAGCTTATAGATAATGTTGTATCTACATACGATGTACCTCCATAGGACATTCATCACCGTGGCCTCCGTGATGTTCGCCAGAGGTTCCGCTTCTACCCATTTGGAAAGATAGTCGACGAGAACCAACAGGAATTTCTTCTGCTGGCGCCCGATTGGGAAGGGGCCTACAATGTCCATTCCCCACTGATTAAAGAGACAAGACACCGTAGAGACCTTCATGGGCTCGGTCGGTCAATGAGTCACATGCTGATGCCTCTGGCAAGCTTCAAACCCGACCAGAAACTTAAGGGTGTCTGTTTGAAGAGTGGGCCAAAAGTACCCGGCTAGGATAATTATCCTAGATAAGGATCTTCCCCCAATATGACTTCCATATATGCCTTCATGTGTTTCTCGCATCACATAGTCGGCCTCCTCCGATCCGACGCATTTGAGGAGCGGTCGAACAAAGGCCCTCCTGTATAATTGGTCACCCATCTGCGTGAACCTGGCCGCTTGACGGCGGAATAGTCGACTTCCTCGGTCCTTGCTTGGAATGTTCCCACTGCTCAGGAACTCCACATACGGGTCTCTCCAATCGGTCCGGGTGTCGTATCCTACATCCTCTCCAATCTGCGCTACCGTTCCTTCCCGGGCAATAGACTCCTCTAGCTGCCAGGTTGAAATGGAGCTAGCAAGTTTGGCCAGTTCGTCCGCCTTGATATTGTCTGTCCTGGAGATCTTTTGCAGGATAATCTCCATGAAGGAGACCTTCAGCTGCTCGTAGAGGGCCACATACTTTCGTAGGCGCTCGCACCTGACTTCGAAGTCGCCCTTTATTTGTTGTGCCACGAGTTGGGAATCCGAGTGTACAATGACCCGAGTAGCCCCCATGTGCTTGACTGCTTGCAGGCCTGCCAGGATCACCTCGTACTCAGCTTCGTTGTTGGTAGCTTTGAACTGAAGTCGGATGGATAAATGTAACGTGTCTCCCCGGGGGGAGAACATTAACACCTCGACCCCGCTGTGCTGGCTATTGGAAGACCCGTCCACGTAGATCTTCCACCTTCCTTCGGCCTCTGACTCTGAGACAGTCTCCAGCATGAAGCCTGCGAGGGCTTACGCCTTAATAGCGGCTCGAGGCCGGTACTCAATACTATATTCACTTAGCTCCGTTGTTCATTTGATCTGCCTGCCCGAAGCCTTAGGGTTGGTGAGGACCCGTGCGAGCGGGCTATTGGTGGGGACCACGATGGGATGCACCAGGAAGTACGACCTTAATCTCTGGGCCATTAAGACCAGTGCATAAGCCAGCTTCTCCATCGTAATGTATCGCATTTCAACATCCTTGAGGAGATGTCTGAAGAAGTAAATGGGATACTACACCATGCCATCTTCGCGGACTAGCGCCGAGCTTACCGCTTGTTCTGCTGCAGATAGGTAGACAAATAAAGTCTCTCCTTCCACCGGTTTGTAGATAATGGGTAGCCCGGTGAGATAGGTCTTTAGGTCTGCGAACGCTTGCTCGCACTGTTCGTCCCACTTGAATTTGGCTGCTTTTCTTGGAATCTTGAAGAACGGTAGGGTCTTATCTGCAAACATGGAGATGAATCTGGATAGCACCGTGATTCTCCCGTTCAGCCGTTGTACTTCCTTGAAGTTGCGAGGGGCTGGCATAACCAAAATAGCCTTTACCTTTTCCGCATTAGCCTCGATCCCCCTCTCCGTCACCATGTAGCCCAGGAACTGACCGCTTTTCACCCCGAATAAGCATTTGGCTGGATTCAACTTCAGTTTGTTGGCCCTCAAGGTGGCAAACGTCTCTTCTAAGTCGGCTATCATGTCTTTTCATTTGCCTGTCTTAACTAGGATGTCATCCACGTACACCTCAATGTTTCTCCCAATCTGATGCCTGAAGACTTTATCCATCATCCGCTAGTAGGTCGCCCCAGTATTGCGCAATCCGAAAGGCATGACATTGTAGCAGTATGTGTCATCGCCTGTCACGAAGCTAACTTTCTCCTAGTCTTCAAGCGCGAGGGGGACTTGATGGTAGCCTTTGTTGGATCGAGAGAAAACGATAGAGGGGGGGGTGAATATCGTAAGTCATTTCGGATTAAAATAAAGAATACGCAGCGGAAAAATTAAAACTAAACAACACACAAACACCAAGATTTTACTTGGTTCGGAGTCGCGGTCGGCTCCTACTCCAAGGCCCACGGTCGTTGACCGTTTACTGCGGGCAATTCTATATGTGCGCAAAAAGGTTTACAGAAGGATGTTACAATAGTAGTACAGTAAACTTTAAAAAGGACATCTCTTCATTACCGACGTCCGGTGTGGAATGTATCTCGGAGTAGAGGGACGTCGTCGGCACTTGTATCTCGAGTTGGGAGGTTTCCGGAGCAGCGCGCTTGAGTAGAAGAGCGTATTGGCGTTGGAAGTAGTTGTTGTCGAAGCCTTGGGGTCGAGGGACTTTTTATAGCCTCCCGGGGCGCCCTGAACGTTGGGGGCGCCCCCCTCCCCCCCCCCACGTGTCAGCCGATCCGAGAAGATCTCGGTCAGCCCTTATCCCACTCGAATAGGGCTGAGGGTTGACAGTGGGGGTGCCCTAGTTGACTCGTTCCACTGGCTTCTCGGCTGGATAAGTATTATCCACTTCGTTGGCTTGGGCCCGGGGCGCCCGGGAGCATGGGGGTGCCCCACCCAGTAAGCTTCCGAAGCGTACTCTTGCTCAACTCTTGTTTAGCTTTTACCTAGGGCGCCCGGGACCTCCCGGGCGCCGAACCCAACTGCTGCCTCACTCCTTTGAGGCTTTCTGAGCTGCAGACACTCATTCCTTTAGTCCTGCATCCAAGGTTAGTACCAAACATGATAAAGCAAGTATGTTAGTTAGTTCTACAGCCTTGGCTGTCTTGTTTCTGACTTTGGGTCTCCAAAATGGATCCCTAGGTTGAACCGACGCCTACTGTTCCCTCGATGGGGAACGCGTCCTCACCTACTCCTCTGATCAGGAGAATTTACCTGATGCCAACCGGCTCCTTCGGTTGGACTTTTGCCCAGTAGTCCTTCGCCAGGTGCCTAGCTGTCCTTCGCCAGGTCTTCAGTACCAGGCAGTCCTTCGCTTGGTGCCCAGCAGTCCTTCGCCAGGTCTTTGGTTCCAAGCAGTCCCTTGCCTGGTGCCTAGCAGTCCTTCGCCAGGTCTTAGATTCCTAGCAGCCCTTCGCCAGGTGCCTAGCAATCCTTTGCTAGGTCTTTGTTTCCTGGCAGTCCTTCGCCAGGTGCCTAGCAGTCCTTCGCTAGGTCTTTATTTCCTGGCAGTCCTTTGACAGGTGCCTAGCAGTGCTTCGCTAGGTCTTTGTTTCCTGGCAGTCCTTCGCCAGGTGCCTAGCAATCCTTCGCTAGGTCTTTGTTTCTTGTTTCTTGGCAGTCCTTCGCCAGGTGCCTAGTAGCCCTTCGCTAGGACTTTGCCTGCACACTTGAGTAACATTATTAGATCACCAATAATACTTAACTTTGAACCCTTTACCAATATCAAAACAAGATTCGATATGGTGCTTCCTGCACCAACAGCCTTGATAAGCATCCAGCATCGAAATGAACTCGCAACCGGCCATGGAATCTACTAACCGGTCTATTCGAGGCAAGGGATAGCAATTCTAGGGGCAGACTTTATTTAAGTCGCGAAAGTCAACACAAACCCGCCATTTACCTCCTGGCTTAGGGACGAGGACCATGTTGGCTAACCATGCCAGGAATTGAACTTCCCGGATGTGCCCGAACTTTAACAGCTTATGGACTTCCTCCCGGATAGCCTTGTCATGTTCTGATGCAAAGTGTCTCCGCCTCTGCTTCACTAGTCGGGCTCCCGGGGTAACGTGCAGGTGATGCATACCTAACTCTGGGGGAACCCCTCTGATTTCTTCGGCGGCCTAAGCGAAGACGTCTTTATGACTCCGCAGGCAATCAAGAAGGCACTTCTTAATTCCGGTGCAAGGTCGGTGGCGATCTTCGTGACTCCTCCCTCCAGTTGAGGGTGAATTTGGACCTCCTCATTCTCGGCATCCCTCCGCTCTTCTTCAGGTCCCTCATCCTCTCGCGGGTGAGCGAGATCGATTTGTAGGGCTTCGTAGGACCCCGATAGGACTTCTAGTGAGGCCCCTCTGCGAGGACCTCCGGAGACCACTGGGATCTCCTCTTGCTCAGAAACCCCTGGTTGTGCAGCAGCTGGCTCTATTGGTTGCTGATGGAGAGCCTCTTTGATGGTGTTGGCCACCAAGCGATCCACTTCCTCCTTTGTTAGGACAATGGGTTGTCCCTCCGGCTCTGCTATCGGTGCTCCTTCGGGTGCTTTACTCGATTCCCACAGACGACGTCAAACTTGTTCCGGAAGGAGTCGACGTCGACGGCCAGTCACCAGGGTATAGTCCGCGCGGATGCTGATGCTAAAGGAGTAACTCTACACCCTGCGAGATTAACACGAGCGTTAGGGGAACATGCCGAAGGTTGTCCGACGGAGGCCACTCCGATGCTCAAGTCAGTGCCTAAATGGAGAGGATGGAAAGAAGACAAGACGGTATGTGAGTAGCAAAGAATGTGTAACCCCCGTACCAGAGGGGTTAGAGTACCTTTTATACCTGCGGCGTCTGCCTTTGTGCCTCCCCATGATCTGTGTCACGTCCTCCCCGATTATCGGTTACTGGATCATTCTAGTAACGGTCTTCACGACTCTTCAATCTGGGGTCGTTGCGATGATTACGGCTTTGAGGGCCGTTAATCACGGGTCGTGATTACTCCATAATAATGGATGATGATGATCCGCCAATCCAAGGAAAACGGGCCACTACTTGAAGTTTCATGCTCCTTGGGCTCCGCCACCCCAAGGTGATCTCGCGGTTGCTTGGCCCGGAGAGGGGGGGCGTTCGTCCATTCGAGGTGGTCTCGGGAATCTTCTCCCGAGGTGAGCTCAGGGGTGCATCATCCTGGAGGTATCCTTAGGACTATACCTATTCGGGCTAGTCTTAAGATTCCCCTTCCCGAGGGGGTACCGGGCCTCCCGGCCAGAAAGCCATCCTGACTCGATATCTGCTATCGTACAGCTTCTTCTATCCACGTGCCCACCACGGGGTACTCAACCTCATCATCATCCATAATAAGGCAATACCATATATTCTATAATTCATTCAACTCAATAATCAGAGATTGCAAGAAATCGTATATATTCTCTTTCAAATTCGTTGTATCTGGAATAAGCACAGTAAGGAATATGAATTCGTCTTTTATGCATATTCTTGACGGTAAATTATACGATATTAATATAACTGGTCAACATGAATATTACTATCACAACTGACCAAATGTCTGAAATCTATCTGCGAAAAGTCTCAGTCTCACATTATATGATTCTATTGCAAATGAGGGAAATAAACTTGCGTCGCTAATTAGCGATGGAATATATTTTTCCATCGCTAATTCTGTCATTAATTCCCGTATTTCTTGTAGTGTAACTATTATCATCCCAAATTAATTAGGATTAATATTATTTATTCTAGATGATTATTAGTATTTAACAGATGTATTTTATATATTTGGTGCAGGAAGGTATACGTACGTTGACTTGGACTTATCGATCAATTGATATGCGTCGGGATAGAGATTGATGATAACTGATAATGTCTCAATCTAGTAGTAGTTGCAAGCATAAAGAGTGAGGACAAACAAGATGAGAGGTTGAAATCATGTATATAAGCCGTAAGCAATGTGAAAAGATTATCTAGACCAATTCAAAAGATAACAACAACTACGAAGAATTTGACAAAGTTGATTGGGTCTAACATATATATAGATATTAAAATTTTGAATTAGTAAATATACAAGGAGTCAAAGATATATATAATTTTTAATCATAAGAATTGAATGAGCATTAGGTTATGGAAGACAGTAGGAAGAATGGGTATTAATATTTCTAAATACTATTCAAACATGAATATACTTATTAAATGTTCATTACTCTCTTTTATCTAAATATTCACATGTACTTGAAAGTATATATACACCAAGCTCAATTATATAGCTCTAATAATTATCATCCCAAATTAATTAGATTAATATAATTATTTCATTGATCAATTATTCGAGAAGATGATTAATAACAACAATAATAACCATCAAGTCGTATCCGACTAGGTAGGGTCGGCTATATATATGAATCCTTTTACGTCATTGGACTCTATCCCTTATTATATCATCATCTATATTTAAATAAAATTTATCTTTTTTTATTATTACCAACAAGTCTATTTTGATCTTCCTCTCCCTCATTTAAGGGAGCAGATCCCCTGGTCCGCATTTTTGCGAACCAGGGGATGGTCCACTCCCAATTGCGGTCGGATCGTGATTGTGATCCGGTCGCAATTTATTGCAATCTCTTCTAGGGTTCATCGTGCACCCCGGGTTATAATTTAGGTTCGAACGGATGGCCGGAGGCCACCCGACGATCTAAACCCTAAATTTTAAACCCTAAACTCTAAACCCCAAACCCTAAATCTTTCATCGTGACCTCCGGGTGGCCTCCGACCACCCGCTCGAACCCAAACTATAACTTGGGAGGCACGGTGAACCCTAGAAGGGATTGCAACAAATTGCGGCCGGATCGCGATCGCGATTCGACCGTAATTGGGAGTGGACCATCCCCTGGTCCGCAAAAATACGGACCAGAGGATCTGAGCTGCTCATTTAATATACGTATTTATCATAGTTTCACATCACCTAACAGGACCATTTATTGGTCGTCTACGTATGTCCTTTTCATCTCAAATGCGTCTCTCAAAATTTTTCCTTGGATGCAACTCTAATTTTTTCTTTAATGCTCTCATTCTTTATTTTGTCCATCCTCGTATGTCAATACATTCACCTTAACATCTTCATCTCTATAACTTTCATCTTTTACTCATGTGTCCGAGTCATAGTCTAACATTCAACACCATATAATATAGTAGGTTTAACTGTCATTTTATAGATCTTTCCTTTAAATTTTAGAATTACTTTACGATTAAAAAATACACGACACTAATCTCATCTCGAGAAGATAATTAATGTTTAAGATAAATTTCTTTAATAATTTTTGAAACAATTTATTAAAAGGATTACTTGATTTGACTTTGATTTTTTTTCTTATGTAATATATATATTTGTTTAAGCGATTTTGACTTGAACAAACAAAAATGATGAATCAGACAGTAGACAAATTGAATTTGGGATGATCGACTCGGCCCTATGAAAATTTCCAACTGATCACCAAGATAAATCGGGAAGCGCTCATGGTGGGCAGTCTAGAAGCCCAACGTCCCAGGGTTCGCGCCCCATTTGGAGAAAAAATTCCTATAAAATGCACCGTAACTGGGGATCGAACCGTGAATATTTGAATTAACAATTAGTTGTCCTACCATTGCACCATAGTCTCAGGGGCGATTTTGACTTGAACTAGTTTATGTATCATGTCATGGAGTGGTTTTATTGAGCCCTTAATTATTAATTATAATCTGGCTGTTGTGTTTTTAGAATGAGAGAGAGTATGCGTAAGTAATGACGCTACTTGCTACTTGTCAAACTTGACTGTACTTGATTGTACTGGCACTAATGGTGTTAAAAAACTTGGTTATGTTCATTTTAATTGTTTGTCATCATTCATTTTCATATTATATAAATAAAATTAAATTATGAGATTAATTCAGTATAAACAATCATTAAATAATTAGAGAGTGAAAATAATTTTTTTTCAAGAGCAGGTGTCCATCAAAAATTAACCCTTACTCTGTCATAATAAAATTATCATCATGAAATTGAAATACATACAGAGGTGTCAATTTAGATGGATCGAATTGAATTCGAATTAGAATTAGATTAATTTTTTTTTAAATCCTAACCCGAACTCAAATTCAACCCAAACCGCTCAAACCCGACAAATGCGAACCCGACCAACCTGAACCCGATCCGAATAATAAAAAAAGAGATTCAAAACGATTTTATTTTACTATTTTTTTTATAATTTTTCACTTTTATCTTAATATTTATCATGATCATACTAATTTTGATATTAATATAATTAAAATATTTTAATTTCAAAATAAAATTTAATTTAATCCCAAAAAAATCTACTAAATGTTAAATTCGGGTCAACTCGAACCCGATCCAAAAATTTTCAATTCGAAACCCTCCAACCCAAACTAACCCGAACTCGAAAATTTTCAACCCGAACTTAATTTTTTTCGGATCGATTCGAATTGAATTGTCGGGTCAAATTTATTTTTGACACCCCTACTGGAGTATCATGTGAGGACGCACTAACACATCTAAATATCTATCTATGCAAGGGTAATGAGAAGGGCATTGGCCTATCGATCATCTTATTTGTAAAAGAGTTTTATTAGGAAAATAAGACTTAATTAATATTTTCTCTATGACATGTCAAAGTGTCTTAGCCCAAATGATAAGTATGGAGACATATGTTACTTGAGGTTTTGGGTTCGAGTCCTCTTAGTGACTAATATTTATTGACTGAGATATTATTGTCAATAATATGCGGGATGTTATTTCAATAATTATGCTCTTATCAATTAGTAGTACTATGCCTCCAAAAATCTGATAAAGGGAACCGTTTCGGCGGGGCGGTGGAGCTAGTCACTATAAAAAGTTTACCCATTCCAATTTAGCCCTCACGGGTTGGATCAGATGGTAAGGCGCCTGGTCGATTTGGTCGAGGTCACGGGTTCGAGAGTCGCCAGTTGTGCACGGGGATAAAACTCTGGTCTGCTGGTATTAATTTCCTCGACCCCAGGTGCCTCACCACACTAGTGGGCCGCTAAGGTGGTGGTTCCACCATTTTTGGTCTATGACATAATAATTTAGCTTATTAGTAAAAGAGTTTTATTAGGAAAATAAGACCTAATCAATATTTTCTTTATGATATAATAATTTTTTTATTAATATGTCTTTAGAGTATTCAGAATAGGTAATTTAGAATTGATAAATTGACTAAGTACATCTATATATTATATTTTTCATTGCACATCAATAATAAAATTATAATATATTATTGATGTGCAATGTAGAATATAATATATAGATGTCTTGGTAATTGATAAATTCTAAATTAAATAATTCTAAAAATATATTAATAAAAAAATTATTATATAATAAAAAAAATATTGATTAAGTCTTCTTTTCCTAACCAATATTTTCTTTTAATTTAATTAGAAGCCTATGCATTCAGCCACAGCAGCCCTCGCCATGTCTCCGATGATCCTCTCCCAAATGCTACTGTTGCTGCTGCAGCTACCTGCACTTCCATCTGCAGCTACTGTGCCTGACAGCAGATGCCCGACAAGATGCGGCGACGTGGACATCCCTTATCCCTTCGGCATCGGCGCCTTGGGTGCCAACTGTTCCGGAGAAGGCCAAGATTACATCTGCAACACTACCCAAACTGCCATCGTCGGCGCTCACTGTTCCTTGGGAGGAGATTTCAATCTAACCTGCAACACCATCGAAAGTGGCCTCAAGAAGCCATTCTTTTACGATGTTGAGGTCCTCAATATTTCGTTGGTGACGGGCCAAGTGCGCATGCTCAACCACATCTCCTCTGCCTGCTACAATCCGAATCACAACAATGTCACGTACTCAGAATGGTGGTTGAATCTGGAAGGCACCCCATATAGGTTCTCTAATCTCCACAACAAGTTCACTGTCATCGGCTGCGATACCCTTGCCTACATACTCGACTACCAGGGGAGCAATATTAGCTACCAGAGTGGCTGCGTGTCCATATGCGAGAATGAACAGAGCATCGTCAATGGCTCCTGCTCCGGCATGGGTTGCTGCCAGACTTCCATACCCGAGAATCTCCAATACTACGATGTCATGTTTGCTAGGAGCTTCAACCGGTCGGATAGATGCAGCTACGCCGTCTTGTTGGAGGCCGATGGGTTCCAGTTTCAGACATCTTACATCACCACCGACCAATTGATGCAAATTAACAACGACGGCAGGTTGCCGGTGGTCATGGACTGGGCCATCGGCAACGAGGCGTGCGAGGTCGCAAGTCACAACTCGAGCTCTTATGCCTGCATCAGCGATAACAGCGTGTGCGTCGACTCCTCCAATGGCCCTGGGTATCTCTGCAACTGTTCGAGGGGATACCAAGGCAATCCTTACGTCTCCAACGGATGCCAAGGTCTGTCTATACTATACCAATCGATTTAATTAATTATTCTAGAGGAATCATACGCATAATGAAAGTGAATATCTCAGTAAAAATTTTGACCATCACTCAACGACACATCCGACATCCGATCGTCGATCGGACACTATTGGTGGCCTTTAATCACCGTCCCGAATCAAACTATACCTTGGAATGACGATAAACCCGTCAGGATCACCGGCAACGGTGAACCCGTCAGGATCGCCGGCCGGTAGTGTACGATCAATGATTAGACGTCGGACGTACCATCAATTGATGATGAAAACTTTCACTAAGACATTCATTTTCACAGTACATATCATTATAGTTTGCCTAATATTTTAGTTCTTGCACTTGAATTTATGTTTTTAGACATCGATGAGTGCAATCAATCAAATTCATGCTCGCATGGCGCCCACTGCCAGAACCTGCCCGGTAATTACAGTTGTAACTGCCCCGAAGGCATGCACGGAATCCCTTACAGGGAAACATGCAACCCTGATCATAAACTTCCCTTGGCAGTGAAGGTGGCTATAGGTAAGAAGCTTCTCCTCACAGATTACTTTTTTGTCCTTTCTTATATTAATTAAGGTATAATTTTTTTTTAAATTTTTTAAAAATTAATATATTTTTTTAAATCTTATCTCATAAATACATATAATATACTCATGAATACTTAAAACAATTTCGTTTTTAATTTTTTTTAGTTTGAACATTATAGTCAACTCGGAAACTTAAACCCTAAAGTTAAAATATTATTTGCTTAATCCTGAGCTAAAAAAATAAACAAATATACCTACAAGCACCTAAAATTTTTTTAACTTAGAATATTATAACCCAATCCATGATCTTTGTCCTTGAGCTCAAGTAAATATCTTCCTGTGTGAGTCTGTATTATCATGGATAGGCTCAATCTTCACAGTAGTTGATTTATAGTAATATTCAAACAATCCATTGTGCCTAATATATCATTAGAGAAAAGGTCATATCGAAGTCAACCCCTTTCTTTAGATTGAATCCCTTAACCACTAATTATTTTCTGTTCGATTAGTTTTTTGTCATCTCTTTGGAAGTTGAACGCACATTATTTATATCAATTAAATCATCAAAATTTAATATGAAAAAAAAATAACATGTATGCATGATGACCATGCAGGTGGTTGCAGTGGTGTAATTATTTTGTTACTATGCGTTATGTGTCTCTATATGGTCTATCAAAGAAGAAAACTAGAAGACATGAAAAGAAAATATTTCCAACAACATGGAGGTTATGAATTAGAGGAAAGGATGAAGCTAGAAAAAGGCATCAACAAGTTTAAGATATTTGGAAGCAAAGAATTAGAGAAGGCAACCAACCATTTTGATGACAAAAATATTATTGGGAGAGGAGGAAACGGAGTTGTGTACAAAGGAGTTTTGGAAAACCAAGATGTTGTTGCCATAAAGAAACCTAAGTTCATTAATGAAGACTTGAAGAAACAATTTGGAACAGAGATACTTATTTTATCACATGTTAACCATGTCAACATAGTTAAGCTCTTGGGTTGTTGTTTGGAGATGGAGATGCCATTGTTGGTGTATGAGTTTGTCCAGAATGGAACATTATTTCATTTACTCCATGAAAATGAGAACAGAGCTACAACTTTCTTAGATACTCGACTGCGGATCGCTTATGAATCTGCTGATGCTTTGGACTACTTGCACTCAAAAGCTTCACCTCAAATCATTCATGGAGATGTGAAATCATCTAACATATTATTAGATGTGGATAACACTGCAAAACTTTCAGACTTTGGAGCTTCAAAGTTGATTCCCAAGGGAAAGGAACAATTTGCTACATTGTTGCAATTCACTTATGGTTATATTGATCCAGAAAGCCTAGTGACATATGAGTTGACCTATAAAAGTGATGTTTATAGCTTTGGTGTGGTTCTCTTGGAGCTATTTACCGGTAAGCAGGCTATTAATTTTGAAGAATCTGAAGGACAAAGGAGTTTGGTCTCCAATTTTGATATGTTGGAGAATCAGAATAAGGTTTCAGAGATCCTAGACAATCAAGTGAAATTGGAAGCTAATATAGAATTGATTCAAGAACTTACTAAGCTTATCAAACAATGTTTAATGTTGAAGGGAAAAGATAGACCAACTATGAAGCAAGTGGCTGAGGAGCTAAATGGATTAAGAACTCTTAATCAACACCCGTTTGTAGTACAACACAATGCTGAAGAAATGGAGAGCTTGCTTAGTGGGTTGCCAAATGATAATCGTGTTGATTCCAATACTACTTTCAATATTGAGAGCGGGCTCACAAGATGGAGCAACATCCAAGATTGGTTGTAACATCAAGAAAGAGACATGAGCTTTGATACTTTATTTGTGTGTTTGTTTGCCTACTCATGTAGCCCTCTTATGTGTGTTCCACAGTGAGTCTTCACGGGATAGATTGATAATTAGTATGTAAATATTATCATCTTAAGGTCTGGGGATCAAAACTTAATAAAGCTAATGTGCTGACCTCCCCACACACTAGCCACAGCATCCGGGCTAATAGCCTCCGTGATTTAGCTCTTCCGTGTTAGTCCTGAAATGAATTGACAGGGATATTGAGGACGAACGAATTACCTTTTACCACCTCTTATGTGTGTTTCACTTTTGTTTTGAGTAATCTTTCAAGTTTGGGTTTCAAGGCACTCGTCATACTTCTCTATATGTATTTGCAAATTTTATATTCTACAAAGTGACAATGTTTTTTTTTCTCGTTATTTTTCAATATGTTTTTTTTACTGTTTGGGCGAAAAAAATAAAAGAATTTAAAATATAAGAAAAGAAGGTGATAATTAGATTCTACCCAAATGTTAACTTGCTAATGTTTTCCTTGTAACAAAATAAGTGAATTTTTATTGATGTTTTGTCTTTGTTTTTCAAATCGTCCTCCTAAAACGCTTCAAACTCTGAGAGCACAATCGTTTAATTTATTCTCAACGACTAAATTATACTTAACGAATTGTAATATAATAAATACATGATCACGTTCCAGAGTTGAAATATATATCATCAAAACATTGAATAACAAATAACTGCAGTGTTCAAACTATTCTCACAAGTCTTTAATACTTTTAAATTTAATTTTAATTACCATAACAAATTCGATCTAGTTGAACTTAAAATTCTAAAACTTGGTTGAATAAATACTCCATAACAACTTTGAGATGCAAAAAACGAGCACATTTTGTCATTGGATCACAAGTGTGATGCTTATTACAAGAAATGATGCATACATACTGTTAGAAGTAAAACCAAAATGATCGAAGTAGCTCAGGGACTCATCGTTGCGACAATCCCATGGACTGAGCGACTAGGTTACCATGTAAATTAATCAGCATAAATTTAGAAACAATGCTTATCGAAACAATGCAACTAAACAAAATTATGCTCTGAGCATTTATTTTAAACAGAAGCCATATTCGACCGGACGTGAAGCGAGAAGGAACTCACGTCGCTTTCTTGCAGTAGCTTTCGAGCCAGTCCATCGTCACACTCTTTGGCCTCTCGAGTGGTAATCCGAGGGCTCGGTCCCATATAAGCTGCATAAACACCAAATATTTAGGGGGTTTAAATGGTGCACGAGTCTTACAATCTACTTACGGAGGTAGAGAGATGGCCTCACCTGAGAGCCTATGCCGATGCTTCTTGATACACCAAATAAAACAGTGAAATACCTGAAAATATCAAATATCGAAAAGCTTAACAATAGGCCTCAACAAAGGTTTCAAACTTTTGTCATTTCGCCTGTAACTGTTGTTCGCTATTAAACTCGAAAATAGAATTAATTTCAATAGGGCGCATAATGAATCGTATGACAAAAGCTGACCGTGCTTCTGATAAACCAAAATACTTCAGCAGGACTCCACTATGAGCATCAACATTGGGCCATGGATTCTTGACCTGCAAGCAAAAATCATTAAAAAAATATTGCTAATCAAGAATGAACGATGAGATGGTTATAACATTACCTTGCCTAGCTCAAGGAGTATAGGAGGAACAACCTCATATAATTTCGAAACCTACAAAAGAAATTTCACAGGAAGATTGCTCAATTTAGTTCCAATCCTTTTTTTAAGCAAAATCAATGACAGAAAAGTTTCATGGATTTACCAGCTTAAAAAGTGGATCATCTGGCAAATGCTTCAGAGCAAATTCTCTTTGGCAAGTATATCTTGGATCTGTCTTTCGTAGCACTCCATGGCCATATCCTGGAACAACCTGCAGCATAAAAATTGAAATTCAGAACAGAAACATTATTTAAATCGTCAAACTGAGACAAAATCAAACAAATTATAAAAAAAGGTCAAGGCATTATTGTCCTTTTGCAATGAGATAACTAAACTTGCGCCTTTTCCAATCCATCACACTCATATTATAGTACCTTGCCACTTTTCAAGGTTTTCCAAACATAGTCCTTCAATTGATCTGTTGTAATATCTTCTCCACACTCTTTTACAAGAGATTCAATCCATAGAAGAACTTCCTGCGCAATAATCAAAAAGAAAAGGTGAAGACACAGGCTTCTTTTAAAGATCCGATAACAACTACTTGAACAGATTAGTAATACTAACATAAAGCAATTGACTATGGTATTTTTCAACATTTGTTTGTACAAAATAACGAACTATGATGCTTCAAATATTGCAGTGAAATAAATGGTATATAATAAAGAGGACGATATAAATACCTGATTGGCTAAGCCATGAAGAGGTCCAGCTAAACCATTCAATGCAGCTGCAAATGATAGGTAGGGATCCGAAAGAGCACTGCCCACCTGAATGTTTAAGAATGATTTGTAAGGGAAAGGATCTTGCAGATATAACAATCGGACAAGATGTCAAAGTTAATATTTATCTTTAGTGTTGGATATCAGAGAAAAGTAATAAACAATGTTCTCATTTACCAGATGAGCAGTGTGAGCACTAACATTCCCACCCTCATGATCACTGAGAATTATATAAATCAAAATGTTAATATAAAGAGCAGTCACAAGAAACACCAACATACATTTGAGCAATTAAACAGATTAGTCACCTGTGGATTGTTACATAAAGTCTCATCAACTCAAGCATTTTGGGATCATCAAAACCAAGCATGTGAGAAAAATTAGCCGCATAATCCAGAGAATTGTCTGGAGATATGATTCCACCATCCTTGTAAATTCTAAATAATATACCACAACAAACCTATTAGTATGTAAACACACATCCATAGGAAGTTAACTAAAAAGTAGTCCTGAAAAACAATAAAATGTCTAACATCTAGAAGAGAGAAATTAATCTGTCTAAAATATCAAGAGTTAAGGCAGCTTGTTATAAAAATAGCATGTGAAATCAAATCCTTATATACTCAGAAAACTTCGCAATCTTACATACAACGATTGCAATCTTACATATAATAATTGCACTACACAATATGAAAACTTTATCAGTTCTAGCTTCTTAAAAGCAATGAGATGTCTAATTATTTGTAGAAAATCAAGTTCAGGGCTTTTGATTACCAAATGATTATTTAGCACTAATCACATAGAGTTCGGCAATCCACAGATATTCTTTTTTTTTCGATGTAGTAGAAGGCTACTAGATCACCAAATATTAATAAAGTAAGCATATACAAGAAAAGAAAGAGGAAAAAGGAAGATACTTGCCTTCTATAAACATATGAAGCCACTGTTGGAAGGCGAGCAATCAAGTTCATTGAATCTTCATATGTTGGCTCCCAAAACCTAACACAATAAGACATTTTTTTTCTTTTTGCCATTTTATGCACTTGAATAAACTATTTTTAAAATTAAAACAAAAACTTACTTGGCTTTGGGCATCCCTTTCTCATATGCCTTTTGAAATTCACTATCAACCTGAAATGATGTAGTTAATTATCTTAAGAAACTTTCCCAAAAATAGTAAGACAATTCATATTGGTGGGATGACGGAAAAATGGGGGGAAAAGTAGCTAATATTGCACAAATATTCTGTTTACATGGAGAGAAAATGAAAGGGTGATAGAAACATGGGATTTTTTTTTCATTTGCACCATTTTCTTCTCAATCCAGACATCCCAAAAATTGGGAGTAAATGAAAGGAAGAAAAAAAAAAGGAAGATCATAATCTACCCACTATAACCGGGAATTATATCTGGCTTGCTATACTGGTTGTAGATGGCATGGAACCTCCCTGTGGAACAGCTTACCGATGAACTTCACATTTAAAAACCTTGCCAAATGACTTTGACACACCCTCCATCAAGCAGATTATTGCAACTCAATCAACTAACTAGATTAATGTCTTGAAACCCCAATCAGTGGCCTCAACCAATACTAACCTGTCCACCATGTTTCCTAGTTTCTCAAGTTCAACAAATACTGTCTTATTTATGTAAGACCATATGGAATTATATAAAGCATATCACATCAATGCTAGAATAAATTTAGCATACATCAGCCATATCATTTGGTACAATCTCTTTCTCAATATTAGCAAGTTAAATTGACTTGTAATCTTAGTCAACCACCTATTACAACAACAACAACCAAGCCTTATCCCACTAGGTGAGGTCGGCTATATGGATCCTTCTACGTTATTGGGTTATGTCCCCTATTATATCATGATTTATAATTAAATAAATTTTATCTTATTTTATTGTTGTCTTTTTTTTTTTTGCTTCCTCTCCCTCATTTATTGTGTGTATTTGTCATAGTTTCACATCGCCTAACTGGGGCATTTATTGGCTGTCTAAGTATATGTTCATACCATCTTAAACATGTCTCTCGAAGTTTTTCATAAATAGATGTAACACCGACTTTCTCTCTAATCCAACAAGAAATACATTTTTAACTCCTGAAAGATGAAGTATTTAGATTATTGCAATAAGAGGATATAGATTTACTATTAAATATATCATAGTGGATTCTTATTACCTAATTGAATATCAAACTTGAAGCTACAAAAACTTTGACCTGTTTGCAAAAAAAATGAAGATAACAGTTGACTGATTACCTGAAGTGCCATAACTCCAGTTGCAAACTGTGTCATCGGATGAGCAGCTACAGGAAGAGCATCAATTGCCTTAAATACATGATCTACAATGATATTAAACAAGATTCAGTAACAAAGTTCTAATACAAGCTTCAGGAAATATTTTGCATACAAAATCTTGAGTCCTGCCTCACCAAATAATTGCCAAAATCGTGAAGGGAGATATACACTCAAAGTGTCACGAGAAGTTCAATATTTTCATCAAGAGTTCAAATAACTTAGATAAGTATTATAAGACAAATATTAGACAAGTACTTGAGAAGCCCTTCATTGACAGAAAACAACAGTAATGAACATATAAGATTAACCAAGTATCATGGTGGAAGCTAAGTTTCAGATCCTAAAATAAATATCCGATTCATGTGTAATCATGCCAACCCACACATAAGCTATGAATATTGTGCTTTGCTAAGAGGATTTGAGTTCACAACTGTATAACAATATGAAGGGAAATTTTCATTTCACCTCCCAATTCAAACATTTTAATGATCTTAAAACTTTCGAAGCATTTTGCTAGAGTAGGTATATGCAATGTAATCACCCCCAATTTAAACATAGAGATCTCCTGAGACAGACCTCGCAATGTAACAGGTTATAGATTAAGTGAATGTTTTCTGAAGCCTTACTCTGAACTAAACTACGGCTGCAAGAAACAAGAAAGGGATAAGTAAAGAAACCTGGAATTTTTGCACGATTACATAATTCTGCAGATAGTCCATCAGCTTGTTCTTTGTTAGGCACCTAGTAAAGAAAAAGCTTTCAGCATAAAGAATGAGGTGACACCAATCACTTCTTACCAAACCAGATATAGACAGGCCAACCACATCTAAACAATGAATTATTAATGGCCATAAAGTGAGGCATAAGCATAAAAGTAGAGAACAAAATTAAACAGAAAAAAGAACACCCTCAGGAAACATCAAGCCACTTTGAAAAGCCATGTGTAAACTCAATGTGTGTCTTTCTGATGTCCTTCCAGCTATGCAATTGAGATTGACAAAAATCATGACGACCTAAGATTAGCAATATGATATACGAACTAAAGTGTCAGGTAGAGGTGGAAAGACCAATACAAGGGTAATTAGATGTCTAGTTCCTGTGCAGATGAAACAGTTTGAAAATCATATAGAAGCTCCCTCAGTTTCACAACCACTAGAACTATTCAATGGAGGATTATCAACGTGACTGTAGCAAGCATAGAGGATCTAATTCCGACAACTATAGGGCATGATATAGTATCTATACCCAAAATAGACATAGAAGCCTTCAATGGCTTCATAAACATTAGCAGCATTTAGAAATTTTGAAAAAAAAATGGCAAAATGAATTGCTTTTTTGTCTACCTTTAATAATCCGATGCCCACTCTTACATACCTTTGACCAAAGAAACCAAATCATAAAATTATGTCTGAGATAAACAACTAAACATATCACCTTTCCTGTCAAAAGAAGCCATAGAAGACCCTCAGGCAATGGTTCCCCACCAACTTTTGCACCAGGCAGTAACTTTTGACATTCAGGGATTGAAAGACCTCTAAATCTTATTCCCTGAAAATTTTAAGTGGCAGTTGTAATTCTTCAGACAAGTACTCATGGAATAAATAGTCAGTAAGAAACCTATGAGTTTAAAAATAAAATTCTAAAATAACTCTCTATAGAAAAAGAATGGACCTCATCCGGATCAAGTAATGAGGTCTCCCATAGCAGTCCTGTCATTCCTCTCATTCCACCAATAACCTATCCCAGTAGAAGTTAATCTAGTAATTAATAAATGAACATGGAAATAGGACATCATTGTCGAATTTTGGGGCGCAATATTTATATAGAGTTTACAAGAGTACATATATACCATATCAGCTGTTATATTTCCAAGTTGAACTTTCCCATGCTCTGATTTCAACTTCTTCAAACGTTCCTGGAAGAGAGAAGAGAACAGATAAAGAATAGAGTTTCAACAACATTAGAGGCCACACTCTCCAAACAAGATTTTTCATGCCATCTGTGTTATTTATTTCATGTAAACCTTTTGCCTTTAAGCTCCACATGCATGCTAACCATGTCTAATAACAGTAGCTCTTCAATTCATGCTTCCATCAGTCCAAAACTGTATGGTTATTTATTATCTGATTGGAACATTTATATGTACAAGAAAGTTTTATTTATGAACTTAAACCATAAGAAGCAGAAATAGTGATATGAAGATGCTCAATCATTTGAAGAGATTTAAATTAAATGTTTATCATGCTTCAACAATCTAACAGATTATTTCCCTAAATTTTTCTACAATATTTAATAACTATTCTAGAAGCAAATCTTTGCTAGGACACAGTATAGACATAATAGTTGAACTACAAAAAACATGCAGAATAATCTAACAACCAATTTATAAGAGAGATAATGAGTCAAAAAAACACTATATTTGTAAGTTGAAGAACTATGTAAGAATATGTTAACCTATCAAATATATTCAAGGAAATTCCTACTTAAGGGAAAATAAGAAACCTGCTGCTCTGGTATCAGTTCTTTCAGTTGAGAATGAAGATCCTGCAAAGAGATCATTGAAGAATAGAAAAATTATTTTACAAGAAGAGAAATGAAGTAAATGTTACAAGAAAAATTGACGAAACAAGTGCTTTGTTACCAACCATCTAAAAAACTGCAATGGTACTCAAAATGAAAATGATCATGGGAAGTGCATGGAGTAACAGGAATATTCAGCAAGGGTCAATAGCAAGGAATGTTTCACTCTAATTTGGTCACACTGTCCCACATGGTGAATGGTGGGTTAATAAAAGGAGTTTATAAGCTTAGATAAGTGTTGTTATTAACTTGTGATTATGCATTTTAGGATTCCGGTGGAGCCCAACAAATCATTGAGTTTTCTCATACACGTAGGTTGTGGCAATTGATATTAGAGTATATTTAATCCTAGGTTAGGTAAGATGTTGGAAAGGATGGCAAAACCACAATTGGTCCTCGCATGCTACCAATTTGGGGTGATTCTGGCTATGAGTTGGACTGGATCCTTAATGGGGACATCACCCTTTAAGTGAGGGAGATTTGACACTATAGTTTTGTCCCATAAGGTGAATTGTGGGATAACATAAGGGATTCATAAACTTATATGGTTGAGCTACTATTAGGTTGACTTCAGCATTTTAGACAAGTGGTTAGGCTAGTGAAGCTAATGAGTTACTTCTCTCACTGTATGCAATTCATGACAAGTAGCCGAAATTCACGAAAAGGGTTTGACATGGTGGTCGGTCAGGGTCATGTTTCACGAAGATGCTGAGTGTTATTCTAGAAATTAGCTTACTTCACCTTGTAAGCAAAAACCCTAACTTTAGTGGAATAATTCCTACACAACAAAAATCAAGTTTGATGATAGAAATAAATTCCCAAGAATTTAAATCTCAATTCTTATCTGTAAAGGAACTGGGAAATGAAGTTTTATAAATTGGTTTTGTACTTTCTAGCATGAGCATTTGATTATTGACTCAATATGAGCAAACAAGTAATGCAGATAAGGGACTAGAATTCCCAAATATTTTAGCGATTACAAATCTAATTCCCGTATCTCAATGACAAAAAAGAAGAATTCCTCAAAATAATGGAATTGGAAACCCAAACAAGGCTTTTACATGCATCAACTTGTTCATTCATTGTGTAGCACATATGAAAGTGTGCATCAAAAGAAAATTTGAAGAGCAAAAAACTCTGATATCAAATTCCCATACAATCAGTTAACGATCAAGTAGCAGGGCCAAATCACCAAACTAATCCAAAGAAAAAACTCACAAGATCCGGAGCGCTCTGTACTTGCAACCATCGTATCGAACCCAATGAACTCGACTGCTGTGCCTAGAAGCAAAGATAAAAAAAAGGGACAAATTCAACTACGACGGCCCCAAATCACAAAACAACCAATTTGCAAAAACAGCATCGACGAAGTCTCCAACACGCAACTCACCAGACGAGACCGGAGCTTCGAGAGCGCCGCCAGACTCCGGGATAACACCATCGATCCGACTTCAGAAGGATCCCCTGCAAATGGCAAACATCATCAATCGTCACCCCGTCGAGAAACGAAAAACAATGAGAACAAAGAAGAAGATTCTCTCGGGAACCACACAACTGGAGCAAACCTACGCCCAAATAAGCCCTAAGAAATCCGCGAAAAACAGAGGCAAAATGGATGCGATCGATTTCAGGTCAGACAAACGGAAGAACGGGGAGAGATCTAAGCGATCGATGAGGATGATTACCGGAAGCAACAAGTGGAGAAGAAGAGCGATTCGAGGTTGAGGAAGAAGAGGAAGAAGCGGACTCCTATTCGCCCTCTCTAACAAAGTTTAAGAAATATCAAAAATTTTTCTACGAAGAATAATTCTAAAGTAAACGCGCTTTATTATTGGATCTTAGATGGGACCCACAAAAATGAACGGGCTTTTTGCGGGCCAATCTTTCGTAATAATCAATTAATTATTACATTTCTTTGCGAAGTATTGGAGAAATAATTCAAATAATATGATTTGAAATTTAAAAAAAACTCAAAATTTAACATTCACTGGGATGCACATAATTTATTAGTGATTGATGACGGAGGAAGAGATATCTAATCAAAATTTATATAAGCTCAGGTATTCATTTCTTTATTAATTTTAGATCTGATATATGTTGTAATATGCGAGGTTTATAATTCGTATCATATTATCATTTGATTTGATTTCGATGTCGTGGATATTAATATTAGTAGAAATATATTTACATTAATAAAGTATTTTACTGTATATCGATCTGATTAATTTTATTTTAATAGTGATAAAAACGATTCGCTTGTCCCCATCAATCTGTCTCAGGATCAACACGGAAAAGATAAATCACTGGGACTATTAGTTCAGATGTGATTTTGACCGTCAGATTTTAAGATGGCAATATTGCACATGCTAACCATCCGTAACCCAACTTAAAATTTTTTAATTTGTCTATGTATATATTATTATTTTATAGTCCCGCAAGATGGTCCACCTAATCGGTAATCTATTTTGAATTGGAAATTTCTCAACCTATCAAGATGACAAGTCAATCCACCTCACCTATCAAATGACCGGCAAATTGACTCCTTTTTTTCAGTTATTTCTTTTATTTTTTGTTTTGTTTTTAATCCTGTTCAAAATTGAAATGAGAAAAGTTTTAATTCACCTACTAAAAATAAGTTACTTTACTATTATTCAGTGTAAATTAAAAGAATCAAATTAAACTGAATTAAAAATAAAAATATTGATATATTTTAATATAGTTCAATGTTTATTAAATTTGATATTGAAAATAAATCATTTATAATTTGATTAAAAAGTAAGGAATATCTTAGCACAATAGTATAAGTATTGTTACGGGAACACATGCACTTATAATATAAGAGATCAAACTGTGTAAAATGTTCTTATAATATGCGAATCAAACTGCATAAAATAAATCCAATATTTATAATATGCGAGATAAAACAGTTGGAGGAAAGGTTACTTTTCCCATAGAGTTAAGAAAACTAAACTAAAATTATATAAATTTCAACTTATTTGTTAAGCGGTCCGAAATTCCCTTCTATACAGGATGCAGTCCCGACCAATATCTCCTGACTAGGTCTCCCGAGCTCCCGACTAGAAGTGGAGAGGTGTTGAGGCCATGCGTAACGTAGTTTTCTTTAAACAGATTTGTCCTCCTCCGATGGTATATCGAAGCTCCGATAGTGCATCGAAGCTCCGATGGACGTCTGTCTCTCAGGATACAACAGCGGAACCACGAGTACTACAGAGCACTTGTTGCTCGTGGCAATGGTTGCAAATTCATAATAGTTAATGCATCAGTTACACTTAAGCAAAAAATTTGTCAAAATGTTGCTTCATTCTTGCCCCGACCAATCGAACATTTGACGCGTGCAAGTTGTGCACGCACACAAGTCCACTTAATTCCGTACAAATCCACCCTAGATTTGCACCCTTGCGCACCCATGTGTGAAATAGAACATCTCCTCTAACATTTATTCACAACTAACATGTTTGTGAAACAATATAAACCAACAATTATGCCTTAAGACTCTCAATGTGGGACTAAAGTCTCATTCACAATGGAGTACATTTATTCTCCACCTCCCTTTCCATTCATATGAAATTTCTAATGTGGGTCTAAAGTCTCACTCACCAAAAAATTTCTTTTCTTCACACCTCCGTTTCCATTCACACTATATAAAAAAAAATTGTGTAAAATAATTCCAATATAGATCCAATATAATCAGACATTTTTTTCGAAATCCCGTATTGATGGAAATATCATGCACCGGACTAATCCTTATAATTTGATTCAAACTGACCGAACGCCTTTTCCTTCACTATCAAACTTCTGCAACAATTCTGTTCTTCCAAGGCCAAATATGAATCATATTTTTGAAACGTGTTCATATACTCTCTCTCTCTGCATCACAATCTCAACAAGAAACACTTTTGTTATAAAAAAAACGGACTAAGAAATTTGATTCTTAACATGATAGTTTATAATCTCTCTCTCTCTCTCTCTCTCTCTCTCTCTCTCTCTCTCTCTATATATATATATATATATATATATATATATATATATATTCTTCTTCTTCTCAGATGTTAGGATGCAAGGGGTGAATGTAGTTGCTTCAACCACCGATATGTATCATAGGCCTATTTGTTGTTTTTGCGAGATCAAACATCCCGGCATGTGCAGCTTTCTTCCTCTTTACCTGATAATGTAAATGTGGCATAGTTTTAGCAACACTAAAATAATTGCTGCATATTCTCCATATAAAGAAGTAGACGAGCATAAGATTTGTTTGGTCTATTCAATCTATCCAAGATTTGATATAGCTCATTTGAGGGATAAGATTTATATAGTAAAACAAAATAGTTGATATAAGCACAGTTTGATGATGATTTAACGATAGAAAGTTCATGATGCATATTGATCACAGCAATATCGTGTGGAATAGAACATGATAAAAAACTATTCTTGATAAATTTCAGTTGAGACAGTTTATGTGCTCGAGAATTGTACTTACTGCAGCTCCAATGATTTCCTTCAACACAAGGTCATCAACACCCGCTCGCAATGGATCTCTCAAACTTACCTACAAAACAGTGACGATATTTACTCAATATCCAGTGGGCGGAGGCTAGAACACAGTGGCAACCCTACAACTAGTTTACCGCATTACAAAGCCTTTATATGTTACCTAGTCATGAATCTTTTGTAGTAAAGAAAGGTCTTTTCATTGATAATGTTTTCATTTGTAAATCAAAATGATACTTCTTGTTTGATACGAGTTTATGAAAGGGCATCAAAGTATTATGACCAGACACTATCCAAGATGCATGTCCAGAGAATGTTTTCAACATATTATGAATTTGCATTTGAAAATCTTCATCTTGTTCTAACATGAATCACAAACAGTAGCATACTACATTTTCCTTCAATATGGCCAGTTAAATAATTTGTCGAAGATCAAAATTATCGGATGCAGAAGGCATTCTTACAAACAACATTCAAGGCAATATTCAAGCTAAATGAATAAAAGAATAATACGAAAAGTCAAAGTTAAATGAATACGTGATGAACCATTACAAATATCATACCTCTGATGGGCCAAAGAGACACACTTTGAAGTTTCCATCTGCTAAAAGTCTTAATCTATTGCAACCAGCACAAAAGTGTTCAGTCATTGATGTAATAAATGAGATAGTTCCACAATAATCTTTGATCTTGAAATTTTTCGCTGTATCAGTAGGGTGATCCTTACATCTCTCTACATTTTTGAACCGCTGTCTCTGCATGGAGGAATTTATCGTGAGTGTCATAGATAAGTTTATAAGTTTGTGGTACAAACATCTGGCAGAAGTGTACCTTACCACTCTATCCAGCATTTCTGCATAAGGAACAAGCTTTTTGACATTCCAAACATTCCCATCAAATGGCATGAACTCAATAAAGCGAACATTGATCGGTTTCTCTCTTGTCATCTCTACAAAATCGTAAATCTCATCGTCATTTAGTCCACGCATTACAACACAATTTATCTGATAAAGCAAGCAGAGACCATTTCATTATGCATAAAGAGGCACACTAACAAGAAAAACTATTGGGAAAGATTCTTTATGAACATATTAATGATACCTTCACAGGATTGTATCCAAGTTCAACTGCAGTGTTTATGGATTCCATGACCCTCTGATGACCCTTCCGTCTAGTCATGAACTCGAACTTAGCTGGAACTAATGTGTCCAAACTAATATTTATCGCATTAAGACCACAATCCTTCAATCTCGGGAGCTTTTTCGAAAGAACAATCCCATTGGTGGTCATTGCAAGCGTTCTTAGACCTTTTAAGTTGGAAAGACTTGAACATATGTCCTCTATATCTTTCCTAATTGTAGGTTCACCTCCTGTCAACCTAATCTTATCCACTCCAGCAGTAACAAAGAGACTTGCAAGTCGAATAATTTCATCATGAGAAAGGAGCTCAGCATTAGGTGTAAGCTCGACGCCTTCCGCTGGCATGCAATATTGGCATCGGAGATTGCAACGCTCTGTTAATGAGATCCTCAAGTAGCTATGGAACCTCCCAAATGAATCAACCAGCATATCAGATGGAAGGCTATCTGAAACTTTTGGCGGCAATTCAGATAAAACAGCACTAGCAGTTGCAGAAGCCATTGACCTTGAACAACTTTGTCCATCAACAGCCAACTACAAAAATTGAAATGCCAATACAGCTCATATTTCACCAATATCATGCGAGACGTACACAATAGTGTACTGTCAGTTATTGAAGTTGTTTTATTTTTAAAAGAAACAATCATTCAAAAACCATAAACATGTAAAATGCAAGGGAAAAAGTTGTTTACATCCAGCTCCTCTATCTTATTATCGCTAGAATTGGGCAGAAATGGAAGGAAGTTGAAAAAATAAAAATGGAAATGGAAGAAAATAAGTTTACTTACTAGTTTTTTTTTTTAAAAAAAACTTGAGGATATTATTTCTTCCCTTTCGATTCCGACCAGATAAACAAGAAGAATATAATAGAAAGGCAATTTAATAAGACAGCTCATTTCTTTCATTTTCTCTTCATTTAACAACTATATTTATTTCCTGCTTCCCCTCCTCTAAATAAACACAGAACTGCATAGTATTTCCCTGTGGATTCAAACATTTTTTATTAAGAGAGATGAGCAAGTATGGTCATGTATCAACAGAAGAATGAGGTTTCATTTGAGAAATTTGTAGTTTGCTCATCAGGTTCAGTGTGTGCTGGGCTCTCAATGTTTTAATGAACGCATGAACTAACTCTTATGTTCACTCTTTTCATTTCCCCATTTTTTTTTATAACAAAAAAACACAACAACAAAAACAACAGAAGAAGAAGAATGAAGGTTGTGAAATTACCCAAAAATTGGATTTTTGCGACAGCAAACTACGGCGGAGGAGATCCAGAACCCGTCCTCCCCTCATGCTGACCTAAACAGGAAACAACAACAACAACAAAGCAATTTCAGATCTCCTGGAGCTCATCCGCGCGAAAAGACAACAAAATTGAAGGAGAAAAACAAAGGCTCCCTTTTTATCTGACAGAGATTAGAGTTAATCGAACCTGAAGAGGAAAAATCCAAACTAACCTTCATATTGGGGAAAAGCGCTTTTGCTGGATGAATAGAGAATGGAAGAGGAATTTGAAGCGAGCGAGGAAGAAACGAATAAAGATCGATCGACGGCCCAAGGCGATGCCAGAGGCCGTCGAAGTTTGTTTTTTTTTGACTCGATGCACAAGATAACAAAAAGACGGCTTATTTAATTCTGAAAAATGATACGTATGAGAATTTTCAATAAGAAATCCAAGGAAAATATTTGTGACATTCCAACTGCAACAATCGATGAATTCATTATCTCCTAAGCTATAATTTGATATTGACAATCGGATATGTAAAAAAGAAATATCATATCATTTTTTTAAAAAAAAATTATTAAAAATTTTTATCACGTATCGTTACTCTTAAAATATATATATATATATATATATATATATAAAAAGTAATAATACATTATATAAATTTATAATATAACATTCAACACGAATGATGTGATACTTTTTATATACGTATCTGATTGTCATTTGAACATTAACGGTGACTTTCGGCCGTTATCCCGAACTAAATTATATTCTGAGAGACATAGTAAATCTGTCGAAAATCGTTATAATTAAAATATCATATCATTTATGTTAGATTTTATGTCATAAATAAATTCATGTCGTGTATATATATATATATATATATATATATATATATATATATATATATATATATATATATATATATATATATATATATATAAAAAGAGTGAGGTAGGTATGATAAGGAGTGCTGTGAAAATCCGTTTCTCCACGTGTCAAAATTGTATTTGATTGGTAAATGACGTCCGTCCGTTAATTAATATGCACTTCCATCCCAAGTTATCCCTAATTGACATTTGACGTCTTATCACGATGCCAAGTTAATTAATTGACGTTTTATCACGAAGAAAACGAAGTATGTTAAATTGTCATTTAGTCATGGCTTTTAATCGTAGTATTTTTTAATTTATTTTAATAATTAATAAAAAATTTCATAAAATTAAATTAGTCATCTCAAATTTAATTATTACTTAATTTGTTTTTTTTTATTTATATGAATATTTACTTCAGTAGTAGATTAAGAGATTAATTTTCAATTGAAAATAACTCATGGGATAATTGGATGTCTAATCTCTCAGGTAAAAGATCATGACGTTGTTAAGATAAAATATCTTACATAATTTATCTACGTATATTTCATCGAGAAATCATTGGTACTAGGCTCTCATATGTATCTATTTTGTTTTAGATTTACAAAGAGTATTCAAATTTATATCCGACTAATCCACTTAATTGATCGGTCATGTCCCACAGCTTTTAAAAAGAATCCCCACCAATCAACGAGGATAAATCGTGGGATGAAAACATGTGACAATTTCATCACTAATGATATCGATATCTGATGGTCCACCCACGTAATAGTCTATGAAAATTTTTGCTGTCAGTATAACCCATACTCTTTTAAGAAGAAATCAAATCCGAAAAATAAAAAATCACTCAAATAAACTATTACCAATCAAATCATATCCGTGGGAGCCTCCCATATGCATTTAGATTTGACTCGTATTTGCTTGAGTCTGTTTACAATATAGGATTTTTTAAGTTATAAAAATTATAATGATTAATAATAATAAATAGTAAAATTTGACAACTCTTCTCCCTGAAATGACCGCTTTTTCAAAAATACTAATAAACGGATGTCCATGAGTGATTTAACCATGAAAATACTCTTTAACCTCATAGTAATTATGGATAGTTACTAACTTACTATAATATATCGAAGTTATGAGTAATTGTTAAAATATATAGAAGTTATTTTAATAGTTATTATGCTCCCGGAACTATGATACAGTAATAATATAATTAGTCGTTATCTCATATATCCGTGATTTGATTCCCAAGTATGACGTATTTGAAGAAATTTTTTCTCAAAATGAGACGTGAATCCTAGGACATTAGGTTTTTAGACAACCCACAACGAGTACTTCCCGATTTACTTTGACGGTGACAGAAAACTTTTATGGGACCGGATTGATCACTCTAGATTGAAAAACTTTATTAATCATTATTTTAATAGTTATTTTATTTAGGATGAGTTTAAAGTTTAAAGGGCAATTTACCAAAAGGCGCACCCAAAAATGGGTATTTACCAAAAGGCGTCCCATGGTTTCATTTTCACTAAAGGGCGCACTAATTTTAGTGAACTTCCTCTTATACCCCTCCAGCTATACACTGCCTTTCTCTTTCTCTCTCAATAACAAATTCCGAGACGCCAGCACGTGATGTTTCATACTTTTATTTTAAAATAATATATTTGAAATCGGCGCTAAAAAAACATATAAATAAATAATTTTTATCCTAATGTGCACGCATGCAAATAGAAATTCCTAATGTAAGGTCTACAGTAATTGAAAAAAAAACGTAAGGTCTATAGTAATTAAATCATCTAAATTATTTAAAAATTAAATAAATAATTTTTATAATTAATTAAATGAAATTAATATATTAAATAATATTTAATAAATTCATTAATGTAAAAAAAATTGAAAAAAAAATGAAAAGAAAGAGCGTGGGCCTGAAATGTTGATTTCAGGCCCACGCTGGGCCTGAAATCAATTATTTCAGACCCACGTTGGGCCTGAAATCTTTTAATTTAGGCCCGATGTGGACTCATTTTTTTCTATTTTAAAAATATAATAATATATAAAAAAACGTATCAAAACACTTAATTTCATATTCAAACACAGGGCTTGAAGTCATCCCAAGAGGGTATGAAGTCAAATAACTTCAGATCCTATAAATAATTAATTTAATAAATAACAATTAAATATAAAAAAATATTGTTAAAATTAAAAAAATTTCAGTGCCCTGGGGCCTGAAGTCATCCGACTTCAGGCCCTCCATCATTGATATAAAAAAAAATTTTATAAAAATGTTTAATATATAATTACATATTATATATGAGTAGTTTAGGTATATCAGTGAGTTTAGGTGCCGAAACATCTAATAGGAGTGGTCTAGGAGATGAGATTTTGGGTGATGAAACATCTAATCTTGTTGTATCACCAATGATATAGAGTTTTCAGAATTCCAAATATGGTAGGTCTATCAGTGAGTTTTGCTCAAAACTCACTGATATACCTAAACCACTCCTATAGCATTGGTGATACAGCAAGATTAGAGGTTTCAGCACCCAAAATCTCATCTCCTAACTCAACCCTGTCTACTGATATAGAGTTTTCAGAATTCCAAATATGGTAGGTTTATCAGTGAGTTTTGCTCAAAACTCACTGATATACTTAAACCACTCCTATAGCTTTGGTGATACAGCAAGATTAGAGGTTTCGGCACCCAAAATCTCATCTCCTAGCTCAACCCTGTCTACTGATATAGAGTTTTTAGAATTCCAAATATGGTAGGTCTATCAGTGAGTTTTGCTTAAAACTCACTGATATACCTAAACCACTCCTATAGCATTAGTGATACGACAAGATTAGAGGTTTCGGCACCCAAAATCTCATCTCCTAACTCAACCCTGTCTATTGATATAGAGTTTTTAGAATTCCAAATATGGTAGGTCCATCAGTGAGTTTTGCTCAAAACTCACTGATATACTTAAACCACTCCTATAGCTTTGGTGATACAGCAAGATTAGAGGTTTCGGCACCCAAAATCTCATCTCCTAGCTCAACCCTGTCTACTGATATAGAGTTTTCAGAATTCCAAATATGGTAGGTCCATGAGTGAGTTTTGCTCAAAACTCACTGATATACCTAAACCACTCCTATAGCATTGGTGATACAGCAAGATTAGAGGTTTCAGCACCCAAAATCTCATCTCCTAACTCAACCCTGTCTACTGATATAGAGTTTTCAGAATTCCAAATATGGTAGGTCCATCAGTGAGTTTTGCTCAAAACTCACTGATATACTTAAACCACTCCTATAGCTTTGGTGATACAGCAAGATTAGAGGTTTCGGCACCCAAAATCTCATCTCCTAGCTCAACCCTGTCTACTGATATAGAGTTTTCAGAATTCCAAATATGGTAGGTCCATCAGTGAGTTTTGCTCAAAACTCACTGATATACCTAAACCACTCCTATAGAATTGGTGAAACAGCAAGATTAGAGGTTTCGACACCCAAAATCTCATCTTCTAGCTCAACCCTGTCTACTGATATAGAGTTTTCAGAATTCCAAATATGATAGGTCCATCAGTGAGTTTTGCTCAAAACTCACTGATAGACCTAAACCACTCCTATAGCATTGGTGAAATAGCAAGATTAGAGGTTTCGGCACCCAAAATCTCATCTCCTAGCTCAACCCTGTCTACTGATATAGTGTTTTCAGAATTCCAAATATGGTAGTTCCATCAGTGAGTTTTGCTCAAAACTCACTGATATACCTAAACCACTCCTATAGCATTGGTGAAACAGCAAGATTAGAGGTTTCGGCACCCAAAATCTCATCTTCTAGCTCAACCCTGTCTAGTGATATAGAGTTTTCAGAATTCCAAAAATGGTAGGTCCATCAGTGAGTTTTGCTTAAAATTCACTGATATACCTAAACCACTCCTATAGCATTGGTGAAACAGCAAGATTAGAGGTTTCGGCACCCAAAATCTCATCTCCTAACTCAACCCTGTCTACTGATATAGAGTTTTTAGAATTCCAAATATGGTAGGTCCATCAGTGAGTTTTGCTCAAAACTCACTGATATACCTAAACCACTCCTATAGCATTGGTGATACAACAAGATTAGATGTTTCGGCACCTAAAATCTCATCTCATAGACCACTCCTATTAGATGTTTCGGCACCTAAACTCACTGATATACCTAAACTACTCCTATATAATATGTAATTATATATTAAACATTTTTATAAAATTTTTTTTTATATCAATGATGGAGGGCCTGAAGTCGGATGACTTCAGGCCCCAGGGCACTGAAAATTTTTTAATTTTAACAATTTTTTTTATATTTAATTGTTATTTATTAAATTAATTATTTATAGGATTTGAAGTTATTTGACTTCAGACCCTCTTGGGATGACTTCAGGCCCTGTGTTTGAATATGAAATTAAGTGTTTTGATAAGTTTTTTTATATATTATTATATTTTTAAAATAGAAAAAAAATTGAGTCCACGTCGGGCCTGAATCAAAAGATTTCAGGCCCAACGTGGGCCTGAAATAAAAAATTTCAGGCCCACGCTGGGTCTGAAATATTTTTATTTCAGGTCTAGCGTGGGCCTGAAATCAACATTTCAGACCCACGCTCTTTCTTTTCATTTTTTTTTCAATTTTTTTTACATTAATGAATTTATTAAATATTATTTAATATATTAATTTCATTTAATTAATTATAAAAATTATTTATTTAATTTTTAAATAAGTTAGATGATTTAATTACTATAGACCTTATGTTTTTTTTCAGTTACTGTAGACCTTACATTAGGAATTTCTATTTGCATGCGTGCATATTAGGATAAAAATTATTTATTTATATGTTTTTTTAGCGCCGATTTCAAATATATTATTTTAAAATAAAAGTATGAAACATCACGTGCTGGCGTCTCGGAATTTGTTATTGAGAGAGAAAGAGAAAGACAGTGTATAACAGGAGGGGTATAAGAGAAAGTTCACTAAAATTAGTGCGCCCTTTGGTGAAAATGAAACCATGAGACGCCTTTTGGTAAATACCCATTTTTGGGTGCGCCTTTTGGTAAATTGCCGAAGTTTAAATGGTAACCGCTACAATAATAACTTATATAACTATGTTTTAAAGTGATTTTAATTAATTTAAAATGATTTTGATGAAATTTAAATAATTTTAATTAAGTTTGATCCTATCGACAAGTGAAGACGATTTTCCCACGGATGACTCAGTCTGACCAAGATGACCCTGGTCTACAATAGCGTGGGAGTCGGGGGTCGGGCTTGAGTGTTAATGGGACACAAATGGCTTGGGTCGGACAAAAAACGAGAGCGCAAAGTGGAGTTGAGGTTGCAAAATGGCAGCAAAAATCCCCTTTTTGAAGCCCAAAGGGGGGTTTATATATGGGAGGGGAAGCTCTCTGACTTGTCAGAGTTGTATTGTCTCATTAAGGATGGGTCAATTGGCAGACTGAGCTAATGGCAGCTTTAGCTGTCTTGTGAGACTGCCACAGTCGCTTGACAATCTGCACCACCAGTTGTCTCTTCTGATCCCAATTAATATTTGGCGGCTCTGTCAGGCCATGATTATATCAGGGGTCTTTTCCTCATAATGGGGAGATTTAGACGGTCTTTACTGCTGAGGCAACATGTCACTCATGCGGGATAGTCAGCTCAGGTCTACCAACCCATGACCTAGGTTGGTCAAACAAGCTCAACCTCTTGGCCCCTCATGTTCTTGGGGCGGTTCAAGAATGTTCAACCCCAGGATGTCCGATCCGGGATAACCCCGACTGGCCGACCCCTAGTGGCCGACTGACCGACCCCGAATGGCCGAGTGGTCGACCCCGACTGGCCGAGTGGCCGACCCCGAATGGCTGAGTGGCCGACCCCGAGTAACCGACCCAGGGTGACTGAGGGTAATCGACCCAGGATGTCCCTGACTCGGTGATCCCGACCAAGTAACCCCGACCTGGAGACCCCGCCTGGGAGGCCTGCTCGGGTGCCATTGATTGGGCCCCATCTCAAGTTGCTTTGAATCCTGATCCTCTTAACTAGATCAGTATCTAGCACCCTAATTCAATACTGAACCCGATCCACTTCGTCTGATCCAGACCCAATCCATCCAGACCCCTAATCAACTCCAAAAACTTACCCGACCGGATCACAAGCCTCCCCTTCAAGTCTAGTCGAAGGAGGCACCAAGTCCGACTGACTAGGCTATCGGCCCGGTCGACCGAACCCGTCTTCATATTTCTGTCCCCCATTTCGCCCCCAAGATCCTTCGTCTTAAATGCTGAATCCCCTATCAAATCAGCTTTTAATACGATGTCACGTGTCATTCCCCGACTGGGAGCCTCTAGCATCGATGCGTCATCGGTCAGGCTCATGCGGTGGCAGGGGAAAGGTCTCGAAACCTCGGGAAAATGCGGGAAACCAACGGTTGGGATCCGATCCCGCCTTTTCCCCCCTCATCATCTGACGGTCCTCTTCGTCCGAAGCGTGGTATAAATAGGCTTCCCCTCTCATTTCACCCCTCCCGTTTCACCTTGCACTTTCACCTCCTCTCCTTCCCGACCTCCGCTGCCTGACCCTGCGAGCTCCGACGTTTAGCATTTTCTGATGAGCCCGATCTCTAGGTACTCCTCTCTTTCTCTGAGTTTCTCCTCTTAATTCCTGAGCCCGACTTGATGGTCGGGTCGTCTTCCTCGCCTGGGCTGTGGTATACCACTACCCCTTCAACCCTGACTCTGGGTCATCTAGAGACCCTTCGCATAGATTACCAGATCCCTGAAGATCACTTTTTGGCCCTTCCTTCTCGTCTCGACCGACCTCATAAACCTCCCCTGGGTTACTTTACCATTTTCAAAGACCACCTACTAGCCGACCTGCGTTTTCCTTTGCACCCTTTCATCATAGCGGTTTGTCAATATTTCCAAGTGTCTCTCCCAATTAGCCCCCAACTCTATCCGGATCCTGTGCGGGACCGTAATTATCTTTGATACCTTCCGCATCCCTCTCAACCCCTGAGTCTTCCACCTTTTCTTCTACCTCAAAATGCAAGAACCGGACTGTTTTTTCTTCCAGATCTGAGTTAAATATGCCTTCCTAGATAAGGTTCCTTCCTCTAATAAGGGATGGAAATCCCACTTCTTTTACGTGCGTTCTGCCCCACCCCCGACCTGGCCCACTGAGTGGCTGGAAGATTTGCCGATCCACCCTCCTTAGCCTAAGAAATACCGTTCAGACCCCGGCTTCCAAATGGCCTTCTCTAAGATCGGGGGGCCCCGCTTCCATGCCGGCAAACTGCTGAGCGTGGTTGTTTTCTATATCTTCCAGCTGAGCCATATTCCCGCAGAGTTTCCCGACACCTTTGGTAAGTTTACGTTTTGTTTAGGAGTTTTTTTTAATGCTAACTAAAACTCTCTCTAGATTGCAGCCGAGACCTTGATGAATGCCCTCATTACATGTAAGATCGCGTGTGTTGCTAGAGGGGGGGGGGGAGTGAATAGCACTTTTTCGAGTTCTCTACAAAATTGTCAGCACAATTCAAAAATATAATGAAAGACAATAATAACGATGCTAACAGGAGGATTTACTTGGCATCCACCCCGAAGGATGACTAATCCAAGGATCCACACGAGTACTCCATCTCCACTATGAAAAATCTCCTTCAAGGTGGATAAACCTTTACAAAAGCGTCTTCTTCCTCTTTATAAGATTTGATGAAGAATGAGAAGAAGATCTGAGGATAGTCGCACGAACAACACTTCGTTACAGTAAAAAATCGTACCGTTCACGTGTGGAAAAATCCCCCTTTTATAAGAAAACAGGACAACTTCGCAAGCTGTCCAGCCCCTCACCAGTCGACTGCCCCTGGGGCAGTCGACGGGACCAGGGATGATTCAAACCCTAAGTCGATCCAAGTTTTCTAATCATGCAGTCTCGATCAAAAGGGGCATCCGTAACTTATAAACACCTCATGTATTGACGGGGTAATGACTGACTAAGTAACTTGAAGGTGGATGGAGAGACACTCTTTGTTAGTAGGGTTAGCAATATGATTGATTCAACTGAGTGTCTACATTTATGGTCGACTGACCTAGCATTAATTGCTAGCCAACGGCTAGTTTTCGGGGATGACCAGTCAACTGCCTTTGGGGCAGTCGACTAGTCCGAGGCTGAAAACTTTCTGTGAGTTTTCGCAATCGACTGCCCAACCTCTCCACTCACTTACAACCACTCCAAACACTCTCCTTCACGTGTGCCTTCAAGTCTGCTCCCTTAGCTTGCTCCTTGAAGTCTTCTTCCTCTGGCTATCGTCCCTCGGATGCGCACACAAGCCTTACCTTGGCTTGCCTCCATGCCACCCTTTACGTGTGCCCTTGAAGTCCACTTCCCGGCTTGCCCTTGGAGTCCACCTCCCTCGACTCTCGTCCCTCGAATATGTTCTCCACGTGTGATTCTCCAAGTCAATGTTGCCCCTACCAATTAAAAGTACTTTGTGGATAGAGATTGTAGGAGATACCTCAATGGTGCCCCTACCAATTATTTTGAGTTTCCCACTATTTCCAAAGGAAATTAAACCGTCCCTTCTCTTAGGTAGCTAATAGTGGTGAACTTGTTCACATTTTCGATCATATGTCTTGAGCACCCACTATCTACTATCCATATGTTTGAGGCATCCTTGACTTTTACCTATACAACATGGAAAATATAATCTTTTGGTACCCAAATTTTTGATCCACAAGCATCATTTAAAAATTTCTTTGGTACCCAAACCTTCTTGATGTTTCCCTTAACCCCTTGTCTCCTAGATGCACCATTTCTACCCATAAGTGAGACAAAGACTACCTCCTTAGTCTTTGGCCTATATCCTAACCCGACCTTGTTATAGACGGCTCTTTGACTGTTTATTATCATGTCAAAGTTACTAGAGCCGACTTGAAACTTTCTAAGTGTCTTGGTTAGGTCTTCTACCTTTTTTCTTAGTTTCTTGTTTTCATTTCCAAAGCATGTATCATGTGACATGGTAGAGCAAGCATGCAAATCTTCCTTAAGTTTGTAGATTCTACTCTAAGCATGACAATTTCATCTTTCAACTCCTTAATTTTACTTCTAGCTTTAGCTAAATCCATGTTCGTACTAGAAATTATCTTGACCAAAGTAGAAGAGGGTAAGCTATATACCTCACTTATCGACGCCTCGGACTCGGATGATGATGATGATGAGCCACTTTCTTCTTCATTACTTGAGCTTATCTCATCATCGGACGACTCTGAATGGTCCACTCCCATAAGTGTGAAGTGGGACACATGCTCCACTTTTTCCTCCGAGGATGATGGATCATCCCAAGTCGCCTTGAGGTTGGTGGCACTTTTCTCCTTTCCCTTTAACCTCTTCTTGTCACCTCTCTTTTTCTCCTCCTTCTTTTCTTCTATTCTCTTTAGTTGAGGGCACTCATTCTTCATGTGCCCCTCTTGGTGACAGTTGTAGCATATTATATCTTTTGCTTTGCCCTTGCCCTTTGATCTTTTCCTAGCATAAGACTTGTTAGAAAAAATTTTAAATGCCCTACGCATTTTTCTTACCATGAAGGCCTCTTGGTCGCTATCTATAGAGGCACTAGACTCCTCCGAGTCGGATGAAGAGGAGTAGATCACCTTCTTCTTCTTCTTCTCCTTTTCTACAACAAAAGCTATACCTTTCTCTTTGGAAGAAACATTAGCTTGCTCATGCAATTCAAACTCACAGAATAAATCATCTAACTTGACTATTGAAAGGTCCCTTGACACTTTGTATGCATCAATCATTGATGCCCATAAGGTTGTTCTCGGGAAGGATTGTAGCATGTACCTTACGAGATCTCGATTTTCAACTTTCTCCCCAATCACATGCAGTTCGTTGATAATCTCCTTTGCCCTTCCATGTAACTGGCTAACCATCTCGTTGGTCTTCATGGATAGAGATTGGAATTGGGCAACTAGTAGATCCTTCTTTGCCCGTCTTGACTCGTTGGACCCTTCATTGAGTTCAACGAGTTTCTCCCATAACTCCTTGGCGCTCTTGAATGGCTCCACCTTGTTAAGTTGCTCATTTGAGAGTCCGCATTGAAGTGTGGTGGTAGGCTTCGCATTTGTCTGCGCCTTCTTCATGACTTCCTTGGACCAATTCCTCATCGGTAATGACTCTCCTCTTTCGTCGACGGGTGCATCAAATCCATCTGCAACACTTATCCAATTTTCAATGTCATTCATCAAGTAATATTGCATTGTACCTTTCCAGTAGGAGAAATCGTTCCCGTCGAAGAATGGAGGCCTTGCAGTGCTGTAACCCTCTTGAAACGTCATTTCCTTTACTATGGTTGACGATGAGTTCTCCCGAAGCGAACCGGCTCTGATACCAATTGTAAGATCGCGTGCGTTGCTAGAGGGGGGTGAATAGCACTTTTTCGAATTCTCTACAAAATTGTTAGCGCAATACAAAAATATAATGAAAGGCAATAATAACAATGCTAACAGGAGGATTTACTTGGTGTCCACCCCGAAGGATGACTAATCCAAGGATCCACATGAGTACTCCACCTCCACTATGAAAAGTCTCCTTCAAGGTGGAGAAACCTTTACAAAAGCGTCTTCTTCCTCTTTACAAGATTCGAGGAAGAATGAGAAGAAGATCTGAGGACTAGTCGCACGAACATCACTTCGTTATAGTAAAAAATCGTATCGTTCACGTGCGAAAAAATCCCCCTTTTATAAGAGAATAGGACAACATCGCAAGGTGTCCAGCCTCGCACCAGTCGACTACCCCTGGGGCAGTCAACTGGCCTAGCATTAATTGCTAGACAACGGCCAGCTCATCAACTTTAAGATTATCTCCTCGGGGGATCTGTAGTATCTGAACCTCCTGGAACTTAGCCTCCAGTTGCTTATAAGCATCCACATAAGTTTGCAACTTCTCATTATTCACTTCAAATTGTCCCGCCAACTACCGAGTCACTAGTTGAGAGTCTGAGTGTAGCATGACCCGAGTGACTCCTATATGTTTAGCAGCTTATAACCCGGCCAAGAGAGCCTCATACTCTGCTTGATTGTTAGTGGCCCGATACTCCAGCCGCACGACCAGGTGAAGTTGATCTCCCTTAGGAGAAACTAGCAAGACTCTAAGGCCACTCCCTACCCGAGTGGTCGAGCCATCCACATATACTTTCCAGGTTTCTTCTTCTCCTTCCGTATGAAGTTCGCTAAGGAAATCAACCAATGCCTGAGCCTTGATAGCAGTCCGGGGCAAGTACTGGATGCCATACTCACTCAGCTCTGTAGTCCACCTAATCATCCGACCTGAGGCTTCAGGGTTAACCAACACTTTTCCGAGTGTATTGTTAGTCAGCACTCGGATGAGATGAGTCAAAAAGTAAGGGCGCAGGCGCCGAGCCATTAACACAAGTACATAGGTCAATTTCTCGAGTTTATTATACCTACACTCGGCTTCCTTAAGTAAGTGCCCAAAAAAATAGATAGGTTATTGCTCAGCCTCCTTCTGTTACACAAGTATAGAACTCACAGCTCCCTCGGTGGCTAACAAGTATAACATACAACAACTCTCCATCCTCAGGTTTGGCTAGGACGGGCAGACTAACCAAGTATGACTTCAATTCTTCAAAAGCTTGATGACACTCAGCGTCCCACTGAAATTTGGTAGCTTTGCGCCGAATCTTGAAGAAGGGAAGACTGCGATCAGCTGACCGCGAGATGAAACGAGAGAAGGCCGTGATCCTCCCGGTCAGGCGCTGTACCTCTTTCAGGTTCCTGGGTGGTGGCATGTCCAGCACAGCCTTCACCTTGCCAAGGTTGGTCTCTATGCCTCGCTCAGTCAGTATGTAACCGAGGAACTTTCCACTCTTGGCTCCGAATAAACACTTGGATGAGTTGAGTTTGAGACCATATCTTCTCAGAGTGCAGGAAGTCTCCTTCATGTCAGCTACCAGGTCTGCGGCCTTGAGGATTTGATGAGGATGTCATCTACATATACTGCAATGTTCCCCCCGAACTGCTCCTTGAATACTTTGTTCATCAACCTTTGGTATGTAGCCCCTGCGTTCTTGAGTGCAAAGGACATGACTGTGTAATAGTAAGTGCCCTCAGCTGTGATGAAGCCAACTTTCTCTTGATCATCGGGAGACAGTGGCACTTGGTGATACCCTTGATAGGCATCCAACATGCAAATGAGTTCACTCCCCGTGGTGGAATCTACCATCTGATCAATCTTGGGGAGTGGATAGCAGTTCTTGGGGCATGCCTTGTTAAGATCTTTGAAGTCAATACATACCCTCTACTTGTTCTTTGGCTTGGACACTAATACCACATTTGCCAGCCAGGCCGAGAATTGTACCTCCTGGATGTGTCCCACATCCAATAGTCTTTCCACTTCTGCGTGAATGATCTTATTCTGGTCAGGACTGAAGTCTCTCTTCCTTTGCTTCACCGGCCTGGCATCAAGATAGACATGTAGCTTGTGCTCCATGACCTCTGGCCCGACTCCTTTCAGATCTCGCTGGGACCAGGCGAACACACCTGATTCTCCGTTAAGCATTTTATTAACTGTTGTTTGAGGCCGGGTTGTAGCCCCAGGGCTATCTTCACCTTCGTCTCTTCACGATCTGGTAATAGCTGGATCTCTTCCTTATCTCCTCTCAACTCAGCCCAGGGAAGAAACGAATAAAGATCGATCGATGGCCCAAGGCAATGCCAGAGGCTGTCGAAGTTTGTTTTTTTACTCGATGCACAAGATAACAAAAAGACGGCTAATTTAATTCTGAAAAATGATACGTATGAGAATTCTCAATAAGAAATCCAACGAAAATGATTGTGGCATTCCAATTGTAGCAATTCTCGATGGATTCATCGTCTCCTAGGATATAATTTGGTTCGGGACGATAGCCAAAAGTGACAATTGAATATGTAAAAAAAATATCATATCATTTTCGTTGAATTTTTTATTGAACAATTTTGTCACGTATCATTGCGCTTTAATTATATATATATATATATATATATATATATATATATATATATATATAAATTTTATATTAAGGACTTTACCATGTAAACTGTGCAAACCTAGTATATTTGATTTTTTCTTTATTTTTTTTTACTTTTATATATATATATATATATATATATATATATTAATATCTATAAAACACAATTTTGCATGCAGACGTGGCATTCACAGGGAGCTTAGGATTCCCGCTTAAATTGAATATAAATTTTCTAAATAAATTTTTTTAAATTAATAATTAATAAATTTTAGACCTGCCCTTTTTTTTAAAATCGAATATAAATTTTCTAAATAAAAATTTTTTAAATAAGTTATAATGATTACAGTAAAGTACATAAAAAAATAAATTTAATTTAATTTTAATGAAATATAGGTCTTTAGTTGATGTAAGAAAAATGATAGTCCTACATTTAAGTTATCAAGGCGAATTACACACAGAGCAATTATAAAAATGGACAAAGAACGGTAAAGCAATTGATACCTTTCTCGATCTTTTGGCTAAGATCAAGTGTAATATCTGTTCTTACCAGTTTAATATATGATATGTTGGTTATTGGTCCACTTTGATATTAAATTAATTTTTATATGCACCATCAGAGGAAGATTGGAATAAAGTTGAGAAGATTTGTAAACTTCTAGAGGTAAAATCTGGGAGGTCTTCACAGTACTGCACTGATGTTGCTAAAGCTTTAGACGCCCCAATATTCCATGTGAATGGTGATGATGTTGAGGCAGTCGTGCATGTGTGTGAGCTTGCAGCTGAATGGCACCAGACATTCCATTCAGATGTGGTTGTTGATTTAGTCTGCTATCGCAGGTTTGGCCATAACGAAATTGATGAGCCCTCTTTCACACAGCCAAAAATGTACCAGGTAGACTTTTTTCAGTATATCATGCAAAATGATTGTGTTAATCTTTGCTTGTTCTATGTTGGCAATATTCTGGGAAGAGATTTTATGAATGTTGTCTTTTTCCTGTTCTATTTATTTTTCTTATCCTATTTCTGGCTACAAGTTACCACTGTGTTTTTTAATATAATTTATCGCATTTTTTAAAAACTGACACAAAAGATGTCAAATAAACAGAAGAATCTTACCTTTTTTCTATGCCAGAATGAAACTACCTTTATCAGTTGTATATTGTTCGCATGTATTTCTAGTGGAATCTATTTGGACCATACTGACTTGTATAATGTTCAAGTAGGTTATTCAAAATCATCCAAGTTCGCTTTTACTATATCAAAAGCAACTCTTGGAATCAAGACAGATCTCTAAAGAGGATCTTGAAAGGACACAAAACAAAGTTACTAATATCCTGGAAGAAGAATTCGTTAACAGCAAAGATTATGTCCCCAAAAGGAGGGATTGGCTCTCTGCTTATTGGGCCGGTTTTAAATCACCAGAACAAATTTCACGTATACAGAATACTGGGTATGATTAGCACTCATTGTTTGCTTAAAATTGTTTTCTAGCATGGTCAACTATTAAATTGCTATATCCTTGTGCAGTGTCAAGCCAGAAATCCTCAAACGTGTTGGACAAGCCATTACTACTCTTCCTGAAAACTTCAAGCCTCACAAAGCAATCAAGAGAATTTTTCAACAGCAAGCCGAGATGATTGAAACCGGGGAAGGTATTGATTGGGCACTTGCTGAAGCTCTCGCTTTTGCAACCCTTATAGTGGAAGGTAACCATGTCAGATTGAGTGGACAAGATGTAGAAAGAGGGACCTTTAGTCATAGGCATTCTGTGGTTCATGATCAAGAGACTGGAGAGCAGTTCTGCCCTCTGGATCATATCATCTTGAAAGATGCATATGTCATTTTTGATTAAGAATGTCAGCTTCAAATCTAGACAACAATTGTATGCCACACAGAGAGTGTTGAATATTTGATTAAACATTTGTAAGCAATTCTGAACAATCAGCTTAATCTAAAATCTTTGATGTTTTCTTATCCAAAATTAGAATATCTGTATCAAATTATTGAATAGGCTTTGTAAACAAGCCACAAGCCAGGCCAGATTATTGAACAGGTCAGGCTCAGGCCTAGAACAAAGCCTATAACAGGCCACAGGCCAGGCTCAGGCTAGTTTACTATTATGCAGGCCTGGCCTGTTAAGGTAAAAGCCTGGCCTGTTTCCATCCCTAGTGATTAAGAAACTTCTAGGCGGGGCATGCTTCATTATTAGTTGGCGGACGACTACTTTCTGACGGTTGAGCTTGCTTTTTCGGGAATGGATCCTGTTTAAAATGATAATCATTCCTTATCTTGGACGTGATTTAGGAGCAAAAAATATTTAATGCTATGTCCCTTCTGTTGACTCTTTGACTTGTCATATTTTTGGGCAGCATAATTTGGGTCCAATCAGTCAGACAACTTTCTTCAATTGAACTTGAGGTGGGTCTCGTGATAGGGTGGTTAGCCACGTGTCATCACGTTGATTAGAAGGACATTACGTGTCAGGGGAGGTTTGGCGTTGTTAAAATAAGACATATTTCACGATCGAGAATCATTTCCTGACCAAAATGTTCTCCCAAATAGATGTTTAGCCTGCCCTTGAAAATATGCTGCTCCCAACTAGGATTCTTTCCCGGTCGGGAAGTTGAATAGACCCCAGATAAGTTGGTTGGACTGAGAGGGAGGTTGAGGCCTCCCGATCGGGGACGAGGTGGACACACCATGGGGGGAGTATATCCATTACCAACTGAGATATTAGGTGACGATCAGTCATTAAGACTATAATTAATCCTTTTAATAGTGATGATTGTATATTAAATAACAGATGAGAAATAGTCAATGCTTCGATGATATCATTTATTACGTAATTAGGGGATATAAAGATAACGGTTGAATTAAATGCTAGAAAGACCTAAAAAAGAGAAAAACATAATATAAAAAGGTAATGAAGGACATAGAAAGAGGTTTGGATTCTCTCACTCTAGTAATATACTACTTTCCTCCTTTTTGGATCCTATACTGACTTGTGCGTCTGAGTGAGTTGCCGAAACACTTTCCGATACTCTATTAACGCTCTTTGAAGTTGTATTCTCAGGTCATTTTTCGCACTCAGTGTACCTGTCACATCACCGATAATTATCATCTTCCCTGTTAACTTCCGAATCAATTATAATAAAAAATATCTAACTCGTCCCTAAATTATAGGGTAGGAGAAAACGTATGAGATCGATTTATAACATGAAGTAATTAAGAAATAGGAGAATTTTTTTTTCTCCTAGCTAGAATTAATCCTTACATTATTATAATAAATTTGTTACTCTCTAACTTTAGTATTTCATGAAAACTCTAGTATTTCATGAAAACAAGTACCATGATAATTAATGAATCATGATTCCATGATTTTGATATTCTACTTCATTTCTCAGTATGGATTAAAAAGAATCCTACACAAATTTCTATGAAAAGAAAATCAAAGATATTACACGATCACAATATTAAAAAAAAAAACAGACAGTTAACCAGAGTTCACGAATCTTCCTCGCTAATTCTTGAACTTGATCACAGTAGTCAGTGCCAATTCACACTAAGATTTACGAGTTCCCTAAAACGTTTCTGAATGTATGGACACTCTGCCTGCTCAAACTTTTCCTCGGCAATGTCATGAAGGACCCTTTTGCAGCTCGCTCTCCCCGTGAGCGAAATGACAACGATCACCATAGTTGCAGAAACCCTTGATCCTAAAATTTACACAAAGTTTGGTCTTCAATTTGCTCCTGGCTGTGATGTTGTTGATGAGTTCTCTTACCATCGCACTAGCCGGCTCGATCTGGTCATAAGTTCCCTCCAACTCGATGTATTTGAGGTTCAGATCCGACTCATGGGCCTGTATTGATAGCGTTGCTCCTGTGAGATTGCATATCTTCTGGGGGTTGACTCCGCCCTCACCGATGACGAGGTCCAAAATGGATGCATCGACCCTAATCTTTGAGGTCAGGGGGACCAGGTGGACCCCAAGTCCTGGCTGTCCACCTCCAAAAGACGGAGGTGCTGCAATCTGAGAATGGTAGCTGGATGATACGACTGGCTTGCAAAGCTCTTGTTGACCGTGGGCGAAGTGACATCTCTCCCCAAACTTGCAGCCTTCAGCCGTGTTGTATTTATTGCATACACGAAACTTAAGGGCAGGGTAGAATGGAGGCTTGCTTTGGGCGGCCATCTGTTGCACTGCCTGAAGGCCGCCAGGAACATAGTGAAGAAAACGACAATCTTCTCCGAATGGACAACCAGAAGTGCTGCAAAGTAGCAATTCAGTGTAAGAAACTAGTGCTAGGAAATTAGATCCCACTCATGATCCAGCATTGCGGCAAATAGATTTTCAAATGTAGAAAGTAGTGCTCAAGGAAAGCAGAAAGCTCATCAAATTTGCGGTCAATTTGAGAAAATAAATAGAATAGAAACAATTATTCTTTAGTTTGGCTTATAGAATGGATTAGAAGTTTCATTTGAAGTACTATGTTTGGGTTGAAAGAATACTAAAATTAATCAAGTAATAGTATTTGTTTGGCTCATCAAGCTCGCATTGATGAGCCTGACTCGACTATTCTACCGAGCTCAATCAGCCACCTTGCCACCAACGTCATGTTTTGACTAACTCACCAAATTGGCTTGCCCATCGACCATCACCTGGCTAGACTGGTTTATCCAACCTTCTTTAGTCATTCACAATATATATTTTGTTTGGCTCATTCAGCTCATAACATCTGTAAAGCCTAGCTAAACTGATCTACTCAACCCAACTTGCTCCACCAGTGACCAAACTAGTTTGAACCAATCTACCTCGACCACCCAAATTAGCATGCCTTGAATGGCTTGCCCAATGGTCCAACCCGGAAGCTTGTCTGCGTTCCTTTGAACTTGAAGCTTGTATGTTTTCATAAGTTGATAGTGACTAATACAGATGATAATGCTCTTTGAAGCAAAATCTAATTGGTGGAACCTAATAAGAAACTAACTAAAGAAAGCAAGACACATGAAACCAATCTACCCTTTGCAAAGAAAGATTAGAAAAGCTTCTCAAACCACACCCCTGTGGGCCAGATTGATCTTGCACAATTCTGCAAAGTGTATCAATATTACAGAAATAGAAAATATTATGAAAAGTAATCACGTAATTGTGATAATCTACCTACCACCCGAGTACCAACTCGGCAATGCTCATGGGGACTAGTAATTATGTAAATGACTTGCTTATTGGTTGCAATAAGAATCTACATTGCTTCAAAATTTAGATGACCAAAATATTCTCATGAATTCCATTTTCTTCTATTCAGTTTCATAGGGCACATAATCCTGTATCACAATATTAGGTGTGGCTAATGGAATAGCATTAAAAAAAAAATCAACAAACAATAAGAAAGTTTTACATCCATTGTCATATAAAGTTGCAAAAACAGAGTTGCTAAATTATGTTTATTTTGAAAAAGTTAAGATTTGAACCTGAAAAACCCAGTGCATGGCTTTGCTTGCCTTCTTATAACAGGTTGGAAAGGGTCCGTTTCTGTATAACATTAATTATGTCTCCTTGGTTAAGTTCTGAACATCTACTCTTGATTGCTCATTACTCATCAACCATGATGCCTTTCTTATTGAAAACTAGTAGAAAGGGGGAAAACACTAGCAGGGAAAAATGGAGAAATATAACAAAATAATTCATAAGCAGATATATACTAGATTTTGAATTATCAAACTTTAAATACAAGTTTTACCGTGTCTACATCAAGAATCTACAGCTAATTAAGATTTAAGCTATCAAATTCACGAAGTAAGTTTTGTTACTGTATCAATCCCTGACTATCATCATCAATGGAAGTCACCCAAGTGACATCAATAGTACAATAGTGAGGCTAAATCTTTAAAATTGCTACACAATACTCAACATAATAAACCAGCACTCAAAATAGAACAAAAACAGTGTGAAAATAATCTGCTAGCTGCCATCCTAACCCAAAAAATTCACATCAACTTTTAACAACCAAATTTTGAGGAAAAACATTCAAGAATAGAAGTGCATATTCGATGAAATGGCAAGAATGTAATTAGAACTTTATCAAGAAGTACCAATTGGACGGTTTGTCGATTTCTCAACTGACCAAAAAGAAACGTCATTGAACTTCACGGGGGAAAAAATCCTAAAGACGGGCGTTAATTTGGAGCTGCGAGAGACAACAGACGAGAGACGCCGAGATGAAACAAGCGTGTAATTTAAGATCGAAAGAGGGGGGGAAATGCCTTTGCACAGCTAATGCGAGCCAGATTGCCTAATCATATGACTAACCTCGACGACGCAAACACGGATTGAGTGACAAGAAACCTAGATGACGGAACTCAAAGAAAAGAAAGGGCATCGCTAAATGCGATCTATTAACCATTTCGCTGCAAGTAAACAAATATATGGAAGGAACGAACGCAAAGATTGTTCACCTTTTCTCCGCTTCGAATCAACAGCATTTACGTCGGCGGAATCCGGCCTCTCTCTCTTGCTAGCCGCATCCATGGCGGCGACGACCGGATCTGGATCAAAGGGAGGAGGCGACGAAAGAATCGTTGGAAACCCTAGCTAGGCCTTGTGGAGGAGCAGGACGGCGGAGCAACAGCGACAGAGAGGGGCCGCGTCGGTGAGAGCGGAGGAGAGGCCGGCACAGAGACTGGTATTTATACTACAAGCTCGGACTATCAAAATTCAGATTTCAAAAAAAACAGGTGATATCACGTGAGGTAAATAGGTCACGTGCATGGGTGCGTCACGTGCACCGCATTAATTTCCAAAGAACCGTGAAATTGACCGACCCAATCGACTCATGTGTCCGGTTCAGGTTGTGATCCCCAAAAGTAGGGGTGTAAATGAGTCGAGCCGCTCGTGAGCCGCTCGCGAGCCGCTCGGTCAAAACTCGACTCGAGCTCGGAGTTGACCGAGCTCGAGCCGAGCTCGAGCTGGCTCGTTTACAATTCGAGCCGAGCCCGAGCCAATTCAAAGCTTGCTCGATGGCTCGTCGAGCCATATCGAGCCAAGCCTGACTCGTTTAAAATAACATTGTTTTCCATAAATAAATAAGAACTTGATGAGGTATTTGTGGTTAGAAGGTTTCGGTGGACTGGTGGAGGTTCTCAACTTCTCATGTAGCAGAGGTTGCAAGTTCGAATCATGACCTTACTCCATTTTTATTAGATTTTTCAGCTCGAATTTGGCTCGAGCTCGACTCGAGCCGAGCTCGAGCTCGATTTTACTAGCTCGATCGAGCTCGAGCCGAGCTCCTTTGGTTTTCTCGAGCTCGAGCTCGAGCCGACCTTTGGCTCGGCTCGGCTCGACTCGTTTGCAGCCCTAGGGCCAAAAGCGCCATATCTATTTCCTACGATTTCAGCAGAACCGGAAAATTAATGGGTCGATTCTAACTTCGAACCCTGGTTCAGCTCGATCGCTTGCTTTGACTGCGTAATTTACGACTCTGACAATCTTTTTCATTTTTTAATTATTAGATAGTTTGTATACAATCTAAATTTAAATTTATCTTAAATATATTATAGTAATATTTGATAATTTTTGCCTGATATAAAATCCTAAATTTAAACTACTTTAATACGTCACCGTAGTATTATAATAAGAAAAAATTATCCTAAACTTTCTATATGTAAATTTAATTCCCTCTTCAGTTTTTACATCAGAAAAAATTTATTTTCACTTCCTACATACAAAATTTTATGTGTTTCAACTATAAATTTACCGAATTACCCTTAATTTTTTTAGTACAAAAAGTCTAAAATAAAATAATATTCTTTATAAATTCAGTATCATTTAATTAAAATTTAGTATATTTTCTATCAAATTGAGTACTGCTTAATTAATTCATCCTAAGCTAATCAATTGATATGAACTCTTAATCAATTGGTCAGGCAGAAAAATAATTGTGCTCAATTTGATCAAAATATACTAAATTCGAATTTAAATATACTGAATTTAAAAGAAATTATATTTATTATTGTATTCGAAAAAAAGATGGTACTCAATTTGATAGAAAATATACTAGATTTTAATTATATGATATTAAATTCAGGAAGAGTTATATCTCATTTTAAATTTTTTTACTTAAAAATAATAAGAGTAATCAGGTAAATCAATATATATTAGGGAGTTAAAGCAAATGAAACTTTGTATATAGGGAATGAAAATGATTTTTTTTTTCTGACATAGAGGCTGAGGATAAAATTTAAGATGGAATTAGAAATTTAAAGACAATTTACAATTATAATAACTGCTGGATAATATTTACGCATAATAGTTATCCGTACTGAATCAATGAATATTTTCAAGATAAATGAAATATTTTTTGATTAATTTTTTTTAAAAATCTTTGAGAGGTCTATTTATCTTTTCCCAAATTAATAAAAACTTACCTTCATACAAATTTATTATATATAATTTTATTCTGTATTATAATTTTTTTTCACAATTATATTCATCATAAAATCATACCGTAACGTCCAACTCTAATAATTATTCTATTAATCAAAAATAACTATTATGATAAAAAATGATTGTGCATTTCAAATATTCTTTACCGTTTGTTCTCAGATTATAGAAAATAGATAAATCATGAAATTATCTTATAGCTAATTAACCTTCAAGTGATTAAGTGAAAAGAATTATCTTATAGCTAATCAAAAATTATTTTCAATTTTATCATACTGTCATTCTCTAATCAACAGAGACTTTTGGGACAACTACCATGATAATTAATGAATCATGATTCGATGATCTTGATATTCTACTTCATTTCTCAGTAAGATTAAAAAGATCTCAAAAGAAAATCAAAGATATTACACGATCACAAAAAGCAAAAAAGAAAAAAAAGACAGTCGACCAGAGTTCACAAATCCTCCCTTGCTAATTCTTGAACTCGATCACAGTAACAATGCCAATTTACATTAAGTTCCTATTTTATCATACTGTCATTCTCTATTCAACAGAGACTTTTGGAACAACTACCAAGATAATTAATGAATCATGATTCAATGATTTTGATATTCTACTTCATTTCTCAGTAAGATTAAAAGATCTCAAAAGAAAATCAAAGATATTACACGATCACAAAAAGAAAAAAAAAATCATGATTCAATGATTTTGCTAATTCTTGAACTCGATCACAGTAACAATGCCAATTTACATTTAAGTTTTACGAGTTCCCTAAAACGTTGCCGATTGTATGGACAGTAACAATTTACATTTAATCCTCGCAGCTCCTCTAAAATGGTTTCAATCTCCTCGGCACTGTCACGAAGGACCCCTTCGCAGCTCGCTCTCCCCGTGAGCGAAATGACAAAGATGGCCATACCTGCAAGACCCCGTAATCCTAAAATGATCACAAAGTTTGGTCTTCAATTTGCTCCTAGCTGTAGGAGTAGGATTCCTGACTGCCAGTTTATTCTGGATGAGATCTCTTACCATCCGACTAGCTTCGTTGATCTGGTCATAAGTTCCCTTCACCTGGATGTTTTTGAGGCTCGGATCCGTCTCATGCTTCCATGTTGATAGCCTTGCTCCTGTCTGGTTGCATATGCTCGTGGTATTGGCTCCATCCTTACCCATGACGAGGCCCGCCATGGATGCATCGACACTTATCCAAATGGTGGCGGTTCGATCTTCCTGATGGCGTGGCAGTTTGACCCAAGCTCCCCCATGTGGAGGTGCCGCCGCAATCTCAGAATGGTAGCTGGATGATACGACTGGATTGTAAAGCTCTTGTTGACCGTGGGCGAAGTGACATCTCTCCCCATACTTGCAGCCTTCCGGCGTGTTGTATTTATTGCATATACGTAACTTTAGGCCAGCCATCCGTCGCGCCGCCTGAAGGCCGCCAGGAAAATAACATGAATATCATATAAGATTGGCAGTCATCGGGGCAATTAGATTTTCAAAAATGTAGAAAGTAGTGCTCAAGGAAAGCAGAAAAGATCATCAAATTTATGGTCAGTTTGAGAAAATAAACAGAATAGAAACAATTTTACCTAGCTCAAGCAACCAGCTTGCCACGAACGACATGTTTTGACTAGCTCAAGCAACCTTCTTTAGTCATTCATAATATATATTTTGTTTGGCTCATTCAGCTCAAAACATCTGTAAAGCCTAGCTCAACTGACCTACCCAACCCAATTTGCTCAGCCAGTGACCAAACTAGTTTGAACCAATCTTCCTCTATCACCCAAATTAGCATGCCTTGAATGGCCCAATGGTCCAACCTAGAAGCTTGAATGCGTTCCTCTGAACTTAGAAGCTTGTATGTTTTCATAATTTGATAGTGACTAATACAGATGGTAATGCTCTTTGAAGCACAATCTAGTTGAAGAATAAGTTATGGTGGAACCTAATAATACAAACTAAAGAAAGAAAGATACATGAAACCAATCTACTCTTTGCAAAGAAAGACTCATTTGGCCCAATTGTGCAACGTTTTGATTCAGTTTCTTCTGGGCAAAAGAAATAGCTAGGGGAAAAATTTTGGAAGGGGTACAGAATGCTTTTCATAATCTAAAATTCCTTGAAAGGAAAAAAGGGATGCAATGTTAAAATTTAAAATATAAAAATTGTTTAAATTAATAGTTTTCAGAAAAATAAGTGAAATTTTGACCAATTAAGAATTGATAATAGCATTTCTTTTTGCTCAATTTGAGCAGAAGAAATATCTGAAAAGCTAGGAAATTTTTCTCAAGTTCTCTCTTTCTCTGCTACTGCCTAAGCAAATTGAGGGGAGGTTAGAGATTCTTTTCCCAGACATCTTCCATTCAGCACTTCAATATTCTACAGGGATGAAACTATGAAATAAATAATTTGTTGGATGCATAAGAGGCAAGTAAAGATCATCCCAACCCATCCTTCTGGTAATGCTAAATTGAGGTAGATAATAGTACAATCTTATAACTTGGTGACTAAAAGTGCATGAGGACAAACTGTTAGAGAAATACATATTTAGATTAGTTATCTGTGATAAAAGTATCAACTTGCAAAAATCATCAAATAGAAATATGATATTTTTGATAATGTAACAATGCCAAGTTTTTGTCTAGAAATAGCCGTGACATTATTTATCTCAAAAAATATGTTCTATAAAAATCTAGAATTAATCCAGTTATTATAATTGAGGTAGAAGTTAACATGCCATGGCAAAGAGAAAAGTATATGAATATTTACAGAAGTAGAAAATATTATGAAGAGTAATAATGTAATTGACTTGCTATGTGTTGCAACGAGGTTCTACATTGTTTCAAAATTTAGATGACCAAAATATTCTCATGAAAACCATTTTCTTCTACTCAGTTTATTAGAGCACATAATCCTGTATCACAATCTTAAGTGTGACTAATGGAATAGAATTAAAACAATCAAAAAATGATAAGAGAGTTTTACTTCCGTTGTCATATAATGGTGCAAAAACAGAGTTGTTACATTATGTTTATTTTGGAAAAGTTAAGACTTGAACCTGAAAAACCTGGCTCATGGCTTTGCTTTTCTTCTTATAACAGGTTGGAAAGAGTCCATTTCTGTATAACATTAATTATGTCTCCTTGGTTAAATTCTGAACATCTACTCTTGATTGCTCATTATTCATCAATCATGATGCCTTTACTATTGAAAACTAGAAGAAAGGGGGAAAAACTCTAGCAGGGAAAATGGAGACACATAACAAGATAATTCATAAGTAGATATATACTAGAATTTTGAATTCTCAATGCAAGTTTTGTTCCTGTATCAATCCCTAACTGTCATCATCAATGGAAGTCACCCAAATGACATCAATAGCACAATAGTAAGGCTAAATCTTTAAAATTGCTACACAATACTGAACATAATAAATCAGCATTCAAAATGCCTTCCACAAACTGAAATAAAAGAAGCGAACAACCAATTTATGGATTAGCATTCAAGAACAAAAACAGTGTGAAAATAATATGCTAGCTGCCGTTCTAACCCAGAAATTCCACTAATAAGCATACATCATATCAAGAATTAGAAGCGTACATATTCGATGAAATGGCAAGAATGCAATTAGAACATTATCAAGAAGTAAAAATTGCATGGTTTGTCGATTTCTCAACTGACCAAGAAGAAGCGTTATTGAACATCACTGCAGTACTAAAACGATTCGAAATCTTCCTATTCTTGTGAAAACGAGCATGTATTCCAAGATCGAAAGAGGGGGAAAAAGCCTTTGCAAAGATAATGCAAGCCAGATTGACTAATCATATGACTAACCTTGACGACGCAAACACCGATTGTGTGAGGGCTTGTGGGGGAGCAGGACGGCCGAGCAACAGCGAGCGAGAGAGGGAGAGGGAAGGCGACGATGGGGCTGCGTCTGTGAGGGCGGAGGAGAGGCCGGTACGGAGACCGCTATTTATAGCACAAGCTCGGACTGTCAGAATTCAGATTTCAAATGAAGCAAAAGAATATTCGGATTCGAGTGTGGGCGTCACGTGCAATCACGTGAGGTGAATAGGTCACGTGCAGCGCGATAATTTCAAAAGAATAATAAAATTGACCGACCCAATCTACTCGTGCTGGCAAAAGGCGATTCGTTCGCCATGAGCATCCGCGTCAATCCGTCCCAGGATTAATACGGAGGAGGTAAATCACGGGCTACTAATCCTAGAGGTGTCAATTTGGATGGGTCGGGTCGGATTCGGGTCGGGTTAGAATTTTTTTTTTTAAACTTCCAACCCGAATCCGACCCAAACCCGAATCCGAACTCAACCTGAAATGTCCAAACTCGAACCCGAACCCGACTAACCCGATCAACTCGAACCCAACATGACTAATCCGAAAAAATCGATTCAAAATATCTTTTTTCATTATTTTTCTATAATTCTTCACTTTTATCTCAATACTTAATCTTGCTTATACTAATATTGATATTAATATACATAAAACTATCTTAATTTTTAAAATAAAATTTAATTTAACCCCAAAAAATCACTAAATATTAAATTCGAGTCAATCCGAACCCGACCCGACCTGAACCTGAATCCGACCTGGAAATTTTCAATCCGAAATCCTCGAACCCGAACCCGATCCCGATCCGAACCCTAAAATTTTCAACCCGAATCCGATTTTTTTTCGGGTCGATTCGGGTTGGATCGTCGAGTCGTGTTGATTTTTGACACCCCTAACTAGCCTGGATGTTATGACTAGTGTGTGGAGAGGATGAGCATATTAGCTTTGTCAAGTTTTGACCCCCAAATCTTATACCGACAACACTCACGTACTAATCATCAGTCAATCCCGTTGGACGACCCAATCGACTCACTTGTCCGGTTCAGGTGGTTATCAACCAAAAGTGCCCGATTTATTTCCTACAATTTCAGCTGAACCGGAAAATTAACCGGTCGATTCTAACTTCGAACCCTGGTTCAGCTCGACCGCCTGCTTTGACTGCGTGATTCACGACTCTGACCTTCTTCTCCATTCGCACCGTTCCAGACCAACTCCTACAAAAGGGGAAGCTCTCCTTTCGCCGCAAGGAGATGCTGCTGCGTTGTCGCCTCCACCTCTCTTCCCCTCTAGGTTCCCTCTTCCCCTTTCAGATCCTCCGGTCCGTTAGCGTTCCCCCAAGGCCAGCGGTGGGACTCGGTTCCTCTCTCGCGCGGAGCCGGCGACCCGATCGCCAGATCGGATTCGGAGCAGTACCGCCGAGGCGAAGTTACGTGGTTGTTGGATCGATGGAGTCCGCCACCGAGGCGCAGGATCCGGCGGCCGCGGTTCCTGATGGTGGCAGCGGCCGCGCGCGGTTGAAGCTCGAGGAGTTGAATTGGGACCACTCCTTCGTGAGGGAGCTGCCTGGGGATCCCAGAACCGACACGATATCCCGCCAGGTGAAGTCCCCTTCGCCTTCCACGGATTTACTTGTGCATAGTTTCTCTGTCATGTTCTTCCCCCACTCGAATCCGCGTTTCGGAGAGATATCGTTTTTGATGTTAATTTGGGAGAGAAATTTTTTTGGGAGGGTAAAAATAACAAGAAGGTTATAATATTACTTGATCATGGTAGATTTGGTGTATAGATGCCTGGAGATGATCTTGAATTAGTAGTTTCCTGACATCTGCTTAAAGGAATCGCGTGTCTCGATTATGTATGCTCCCAATTTATCTTCAAAGCAGGAAGTTTGTTCATTTCCTATTTTCTGTCAAGAAATTCGCTCTTCGATGACCCCATTGAGCAGGAGAGTGAAGGAGTTGGTTTTCTGGATCGAAAAGACGCGGTGGTAATTATCATGGCCATTTCCGTTATTAATTCTCTGCAAAGTTGGGTCTTTACTGCATGAACACTTGCGTGGTGCAGTTTGTTCAATGATAGAGTTTAAGATTGTTACAGATTCCTCAGTCTGAAAGAGAGTCTTGTTTATGAGGCCATAAGATAAAATATCTGAAATTTATGCCTCAATATGTGAGGCATGTTATGAAAAAGACATTTATGTTAGTTTAACTATGTTTGATTTTCAACTTGAGGCTTTTAGAGAATGACATAAGGATGTTGTAGTAAGGTTCTAACTATTTATAAAATGCATAAGATTGGCCGTGATCTGACAAAGATTAATGCCTGATGGCTGTCAACTGTAAGGGTATGTTTACTTGGAGGGAATAGGAGAAAGTGGAGGAGGGAGATAGAGGGCTGGGGAGTGCCAAACAAAAGAAACTTTCCCTCCTTTTTGATAGAAAAGGTGAAGATAAATGGGATAAGAGGATCTCTTCCCTCCCTTTCCTCCACAATGGATATCTTTTTCCTTTTTTATTTCCACCATTCCTTTTTTTTTAGTGGTTCATCTCTCTGCTCTCGTTCCTCCCCTTGCCATTCCACTCTCGTTCACCTTTCCCCCGCCCTTTCAATTTCCCTCCCCAAGTAAACATTACCTGAGTAGCCATTATCTTGCAGTGACTTTGAATGACATTGTAGATGACTTGAAACAAGCCACAAAGGTGGAGTTAGTAATTTATTGTTTTTAGATGAAAAATCAAGTTAATGTTTTTTAGATTTAGGATTGAAGAACACTTTCATAGTGACAGTATATTGTTCAGAAAATTAGTTCTCAATCACACTTATTAAAAAAACACTACAATGTATATCACCTGTTCATCATAGCAAATTCTATTAGCTAATCCCTTTTCCAAATGTTTTCAGGTGCTTCATTCATGTTACACAAAAGTATCTCCATCTGCCGAAGTGGAAAATCCTGAACTTGTAGCTTGGTCGGAAAGAACTGCAGAGTTGCTTGATTTAGACCCAAAAGAGTAGGCATCTTTATCGAATTACCTTTGATGCTTAAGTTGCATAAGATGTTGTTCTTTCTAATTCATAAAGTTGGCATTTTTTTTTAAATACAAGCATTCACTTTTGCATTTGACTGGTTCTGTAGATCCAAATTTCTTTTCCTGATTCTTATTCCAAAATTAAACCCCACCATGTGCCCCCTTCTTTATGGTCAGTACTGATGCTATGTCTCAAGACTTTCTTCCACCTGGATATTGGATCCTGTGCTCCACTGTAGTTTCTGCATCAACTGCCTGTCTAAGAATACTATGGCTAGCATATGCTTTTGTTTTCTTTCAGTCTTCGAAAGATACATGGGAACCCAATAGTTTTTTCTTTTAGTGATTTAGTTGGGGTTTGTCTTCTAGTTTGGATATCATATAATTTGACATTTGCTTTGTTCTTTTTTATCGTGATTCCATCCTCTGTCTGGTTGCTAGGTTCGAGCGGCCTGATGTCCCATTTATATTCTCTGGAGCATCACCTTTGAAGGGAGGGTTAGTTGTGAACTATACTCTTTAATTGAGCACCTCCTCTCTTTGCTTCTGCTAATGAAGATGATATTAAGGTTATCTTTTGTAGGCTACCTTATGCACAGTGCTATGGGGGTCACCAATTTGGGGTGTGGGCTGGTCAGCTAGGGGACGGACGTGCTATTACTCTTGGAGAGCTCCTAAATTCTCGCGGTGAAAGATGGGAGTTGCAGCTCAAGGGTGCGGGGAAGACTCCTTATAGTAGATTTGCAGATGGTTTGGCAGTACTTAGAAGTAGCATCCGTGAATTTCTTTGTAGTGAAGCGATGCATGGACTTGGAATCCCTACTACTCGCGCACTCTGCCTTGTTACTACCGGCAAGCTTGTCAATCGAGATATGTTTTATGAGTATGTCACTGCTGCAGCAAATATTTACATTTGTTTTCTCTTAGCTCTGACATTTGATCATTATTAAGAATTTGAAGTATCATTCACAGTTTGTAGGTAGACATTAACATAGTTGATTTGATTGTGTTGATAGTAACCTACACTATATGATTACGATCATGAACTTCAAGGTAGCAAATATAAACATGTGATATATATCATTAGAATCATCCATTTAATTGAATTTGCTACATTTAACTTCTAATTGAGTCCATTGATATTTTTTTAGACATATACTGCTAATCGAGTGCTTTTGCCATTCAGCTTCATAATTGAGGTAAATGATAGCACATGATTGATGAGTAGTCCTACAATAGCTTTTTATCTATGAGTGCTATGCTGACAATGATTGGATTTTGATAACTAAAAGAATTTAAATCCTCGCCTGTACTTAGTGTTTCTACTTGACCTGGACCTGGAATTACTTTGTATGTACATGCTATGGAAATTAGAATAGCAACACTTTATTGAAAGACCATAACCTTTTGTAATTATATCCTATTCACTTATGTTGTCGATGTTGCAGTGGCAATTCTAAGGATGAACCTGGTGCGGTTGTTTGCCGTGTTGCTCAGTCCTTCCTACGTTTTGGTTCATATCAGATTCATGCATCCAGGGGAAAAGAAGACCTTGAACTTGTTCGCACTTTGGCAGATTACACAATCCGCCACCATTTTCCTCACATTGATAAAATGAACAAAAGTGATGATTTGTCTTTTGAGGTTGGTGGTGAGGGATCGTCGTCATCGGTGGTAGATTTGACATCCAACAAGTATGCAGGTACTAATCTTCAATACAAAATTATTGTACTTATTTAGTTCTTTATTTGTGCCTAAAAATTCATTGGCTTTGTGTTAAATGGTTCTATATCAGCTTGGTCAGTTGAGGTTGCTGAGCGTACTGCTTCTTTGGTTGCAAGTTGGCAGGGAGTTGGCTTCACTCATGGTGTTTTAAACACGGATAACATGAGTGTGTTGGGTCTTACAATTGATTATGGCCCTTTCGGTTTCTTAGATGCTTTTGATCCAAGTTATACTCCGAATACGACAGACCTTCCTGGGAGAAGGTATTGTTTTGCAAATCAACCTGATATTGGCTTGTGGAACATCGCACAATTCACAGCTACTTTATCATCCGCAAAGTTGATAAGCAAAGAGGAGGCCAACTATGCCATGGAAAGGTGGTTTTTCTTTTACTACAAGATTATGTTTGTCCCTGACTATCTTGAATTTCGAGTTGCCCTATGAATCTGATCCTTGTTGACATAATTGCTCTTTCTTGCAGGTATGGAGATAAATTCATGGATGAATACCAGTCCATAATGACCAATAAACTAGGTCTATCCAAGTATAACAAGCAACTCATAAGCACCCTCCTTAACAACATGGCCGTCGACAAAGTTGATTACACAAACTTCTTCCGGTTGCTTTCAAATGTCAAAGCGGACGCTACCATTTCGAAAAATGAGCTCCTTGTTCCTCTTAAAGCTGCTTTACTGGACATTGGCCCTGAGAGGAAGGAGGCATGGACCACTTGGGTGCAAACCTATATTGAGGAGGTATTGTTTTTGTGTCACACCTTTTCACTACTTCTGGCAGTTCTAACATCCATTCTCTGCAGCCATTCCATTTCTCTTTGTACATATTAGGTCCAATAGAAATTGTCATAAGAGTAAATTATTAGAGTTTGATACCTCAATTGACTACCAAGTCTCTATGTTTCTTTGGATATTTAATTACCTTTAAACTCTTTCCTTACTGCTGCTTTCTTTCTTTCTAAAGTTGGTTTCAAGTGGCATCTCTGACGATGAGCGCAAGGTCGCAATGAACTCCGTCAACCCGAAATACATCCTCCGCAACTACCTATGCCAAAGTGCCATTGATGCTGCTGAGCAAGGTGACTACGGAGAGGTTCAGAGACTGCTGAAATTGATTGAGCACCCGTATGATGAACAACCGGGAATGGAGAAGTACGCCCGGCTGCCTCCGGCATGGGCTTACCGGCCTGGTGTTTGCATGCTGTCATGCTCATCTTGAGGGTGGTGGTAAGTTAATTTGTATATATAGTTTAAAAAGGGTTATTTTTTTTCCTTGAGGATAAAACAAATACAAGTATAGCTTCTCCTTTGTAGTATTGTTTACTTTCACTCATGCTTAATTTATGCCTTTTAGTTTCTCTATTGTACTAGGGACCCCTTAAAACTTGTATGCGTTTGGTTAAAGTTATCAGATATAATCTTAGTAATGTGATTACCAAGTAATAACATAACGAAGGTAATGAAGAATAAAACATAACCTGAAGTTGTTTGGTTCAATTTAGATAATCAAATAAAATCTTGTTTGTTTGGAGATAATAGTCTATGACATAATATAATATTTTACCGTATTACTCTTTAGTTAAATTTAAGTATAATAATATTATATGCTTATAAATTTAAAATAAAAAGTAAGATGATATTATATACCCTCGGTCGCCGGCTGTTGTTGCCGGTTGTTGGCCGCGAATAATGGTCGGTCGCCGGCTGCCGTCGGCGGTCGCCCGTCGTCGTTGCCGGTGGTCGTCCGCGAATAATGCCTCTTTTGCTAAGGTAAATATTGAAGGATAATTTTGGAAAGATAAGTTTCATAATCCCGGAATCAAGAAAAATCTTAATTTTTTAAAATTTTTCGATTCCGGGTTGTATGCCCCTTTTGTTGACGTGTCGGGCATCGATCATTACTTGGGAATCGCTGATTATCTAAACCAAATAAGATTTTTGTTGATAACCTTGAATAGATAATCAAGTTTATCAAGGATAATCCCCAACCAAACGCACCTTAAGAGTTATCAGAAAAAGGGATAATTTAAATTTACTCGATCGTCCTTATTTACTCTTGCCTTTGGGTTGCCCTATCTCACTTGGGATTGTGTTTGGTTTCATTCATTTTGCATACAGTCAAATCAGTTTAAATAAAGTAATAGAAATTTAGGGTTTAAGGTTTAGGATTTAGTGGGGAATATTTTACTAATGTACAGTAGAAGTGGGTTGAGCAAAATTAGTATTATTATTTGCAACTGAAACCATTTTGGAGCTGCCTTAACTGCCCTTACAAAGCCTAGCGAAAATAATTAGAGGTAAAAAACACATGAAAAACGTTCCCATAAATCCTTATAATAACACTATTAAAAGGCTGGCTTTCACTCTAAGATGGCAACAGATGGCAATGAAGAGAAGGATGAAATTCCTATCCATTTTGATTTATAGACTATCTAGACAACAATAATTCGGTATTGCATCTAGAAATTCATACCTATATGTATCCTATTGCAAAGCCCTGACAATTCAATTGGAATGGAGGGGAAGGGACTTTAACGATGAATCATGTTGGATAATATCGAATTTAGAGTGATCGGTCTGATTTCATAAAAAATTTTATCAACCATCAAAGTAAATCGGAAAGCGTTTGCGACGGACAATTCAGAAGTCTAACATCTCATGATTACATGTTTTATTTGGAGATTTTTTTTTTTTATAAAATTCGTCGCAGTTGAAGATTGAAGCGTGGATATTTAGAAGATAACTAATTGTTCTTCTATTGCACCATATCCTTGGAAAAACAAGCCCAATTAAGATCTATGCCGAGAGCTTCAATAAAATTATGACTCATTATTATTAATAAATAAATAATTGTAATAACAAAAAATTTACATTTACTGAACAACATGCGGGGATGCGCGGTGTTTTGGTTCCCGGTTACAACCTTGTTGTCCAGGCCGACCGCTGTATGCGTGTGATACTTCGATTTCCGCATGTTCTCAATTAACCATTCTAACGCTCAACATTCCAACACTCAACGGCAAAATAAATTAATTCCTTATTAATTATCATTATTATATTATCCTAAAATTCTATTTAGGGCTATCTTTTGTTTTTAGGGAAATGACTCATAACATGAAAGTGAATACTCAGCGAAAAATTTAACCGTTAATCGGCGGCACGTTCGACATCCGTTCGCCGATCGGACACAACCGACGACTTTCGATCACTATCCCGAATCAAATTATACTTTGGGAGACGATGAACCCATCGGGATTACCGACAATGGTGAACCCATCGAGATCGACGATGAATAATGCGAGATCGCAATTGCAGCGATCCTCAGCGGGTTCGCCATGTCTCCCAGGATATAGTTTGGTTCGGGGCGGCGACTATTAGCCGCCGATGGTGTCCGATTAATGATCGGGCGTCGGACGTGCAACTGATTGACGGTCAAATTTTTTATTGAAATATTTACTTTCACTATGTGTATCATAACCCATATAATCCCATTTTGCATCTCATTCACTCCTCTCAAAAGCCATGAGACAATACTTTTCTTTTTTTCGTCAGTGATTTTCTAAGAAAATATCCTTCTCCTCGAGGTTCAATCATTCCTCGCTCAGTAATATTTTTTTTTCACTCTTTTCTTTTTTCAATCTTCTTCAAAATAATTTTTATTATTATGTATAAATAATAAATTATAGATCGAATGAATAGATTTTTTTTTTCCATTTTTTTATATGCAAGCAAATTATTATAGCCAAGAACGAACACAATTTTTATAATAAGAAGTGGGGCCGCTTCAAAGTGTATTGGAGGCATAATTTTTAAAACATCTCGTAGAATCAAGCGTGTTAATGACCAAGAACGAACACATTCATGAAAACTGAGTTGTATCGGGGAGAGTCCTGGGTGAGATATGTCAATGTTTACATGAATGACAACACAGTTCAAGGACATCATATCTATTGTCAGTCAGTAAGCAAACATATCTTGATAAGGAAAGGTTCAAAAGGTAAAACATACCTGTCATATATTGGACTTAACTGTTTAATACTATTATATACCATGTTTCTATTCATGTGGGAGATTATTGGATATAAGTGAATGGAAAGGGTGGTGGAGAGTAAAAAGGCTCCATTGTAAATGAGACTTTAGTCCCACATTGGGAATTTCAAGACATATTGGTTGGTTTAAATTGTTTCACAAGCATGTTAGTTGTGAACAAATGCATGGGGAGAGACTCTCTCTCACGCGTGGATGTGCAGGGAGTGCAAATTTAGGGCCCGAATTTGTATTGAACCAAGTTGATTTGTGTGCGTGCACGACCTGCGCACGTCGAATGTTGAACCGGTCGGGACAAAATTTGTCCAAGCGAATAAACCAATGTTTTGCCACCTGGAAAATTTTTTGTTCAAATGTAATGGATGCATTAATTGTTGGTTAATGCAAAATCTATAACCTCCAGACGTTTGGATCTGGATGGTTAATTAGAAGTAAATGACGTTAGTTCGGTCATTAATTGCTGCATGGATCTAAGCGCTATAAAAAGAGGTTGTGACCGAGAGCAAAAGGATTGGAAGAAGATCAACAATTATCTTCCACCTCATTCCCAAGTCTCCGTGTGTTATCGCTCGGTCGATTAACCCCCCGGTATCAATCGGGTACTTCTTCAATTTGCTACGAGCAACTAATGCTTCGTTGTGCCCGTGATCCGGCTGTTGTATCTTAAGAAACAGACGTCTATCGGAACCTCAAAGAATAGTCGGAGGGGGATAAATCTGTTTTAAGGAAACTGCATTACGCAGACCTCAGCAATTCTTACTCTCCGGTTCAGGAAGACTGGGTCGGGAAGTCCGGTTCGGGAACTCCGGGTCTGGAAGTCCAGTTCGGGAAGACCGGTTCGGAAACTCCGATCGGGAACTCCGAGTCGAGAATTTCGGATCGGGGAAACCGGTTCGGAAAATTCTGCTATGTAATTTCAACTTGGGAGTTTACATTTTCTATATAAGGTAGATCAGGCCACTCAACAACTAAGTTAAAATTATTTTATAATTTTTATTTATTTTTAAACTCTCCGACAGTATATTCCAATAGGCTCACCATTAGCTAGCTATTGTAGTAATTGACAGTTTCTTATCAACCAAGGAAAAGAGCGCAACTGGATGGAAGGAAGTTTATGATTGTCTTCACTGAGGAGTTTGAAAAAAACCCTTCACTTGGTGCATTGAAGAGTACTCTTAACCTTGGCTTCAATGATTTGCCTAACTACGTAAAGAATTGTTTTGTATATTGTAGCAACTTCTCTGAAGATTATCTAATAAAAAGGAAGAAACTAATCCGATTGTGGGTCGCCGAAGGATTCGTGAAGGTAAACAGAAGTAACAGAGTAATAGAAGAGGAGGCATGATGTTATTGTTGGATACATTATGAATGGAAAGAGAGGTGGAGAGTAAAGAAGTTTCATTATGAATGAGACTTTAATTTTATATTGGAGTTTCAACACATATTGATTGGTTTTAATTGTTTCATAAGTATTTTAATTGTGAACAAAGGCATGGGGAGAGGTTCTCTCTCACGTATATGCACGATTTATGTGCGTCGAATACTGGACCGGGATAAAAATTTATCCAACGTATTCCAAATGTTATTATCCGTCAAGTATGAAAGTAAAATACTTTTAATGCTTGTTTATGTATGGATGAGTCCTAAAAGAAAATGTTAGAGTGTGAAAGAAAATATTTATGAAGTCGTTGTATTATATATGAATTTTATAAAATTATAAAGTCAATAGTTGGATGATTACTCATGAGTGTTTTTTATAAAAAAAATTTGTCTTACACTCTATTATTGGCTTAACTTTCTTTTTACATTATAAAATAAAAATTAAATTATTTATGTACTAAGAATAATTTCTAAATAAAATAATTACTTATTTATTGTATCTCATAAAAATAATAACATAATAGATAAAATAAGACAATTATTGGTTTAAATTATTTTTTAATTAGTATATCCTTTATTGGATTTTAAAATCATTTCAACAAAATTCACGAGGAAAATTAACTTACCTAGCTAATATTTCATTAAAAAAATAAATGTGTCCAAGATATAAACTAAAAATCAGTAAACCAAAAATTAATTTCTAATAATTAGTCATAATAATCCATCTGTATCAAAATGATTAAAATCAACATTACAAATGATCCTGCGCTGAGACACGTCGACAGAAGAGCCACCGGTGATATAGAGGGGTGTTGACGAAGTTGCTATGAGTTGGCATCGGGGGTTGCTGGGTGAGTTGAGCAGCTTCGGGAGCTTGTTAACAGTAAACGAGTGAATGAGGGGTTAGAATGGAGGTTGAGGAGTACCAGCCCATCCACTCCGACACTCAAATCAGTCCCATGCAAGATGAGAATGAGAAAAAATAAAATAAAAAAATGAAGTATGTGTGCATCCAGTAAGAGTATACTTAGGCCCCTGGGAACAAGTTTTTTATAGAGAGTATCTCTGACACGATATTCCATCCTAAGTGGGGAATATGTCATGTCACATGTTTCAGAGGGTCATGTCACTCATGTCTTGACTATAGAAGATCTTGTGAGATTATGAAATATCAATTATGTTGCTCCGTGTGCTATGGTACCACGTGGTCATGATAACCCACATGGGGTCTACGTGTTGCTAGTAAGTTGAAATGATCAGCAAGTCAGTGCTAGTCAGGATGACTGGCGAGTCGACTAATCTGGAAGACTAGTGAGTCAGTCGAGAAGACTGCTGAGTCCGTGATGCAAGCCCAACCTATGTTGAAGCTCAATATGACCATTCAAATTTCAAAAAAGCATAACTTTTGACTCATGATTCAAAATTATACTTTGTCCGTTGTCACGGGTCCAGAATTTCAAAACCTACGTTAGTTATCTGTTAAATCATAAACGTCAAATTTTCATACCCTAATTCCGCCGTTTTAATCCTTTTCGGAGCACTTTTGTTATTTTTGAAAATTTTTATGTTTAGGTATTTAGGGTAATCTTCATATTCTTGGTATTTATATAAGATGATTTATCTTGCTCCGTATCTTGTTTTGAGATAAGATCGTCCAATTAATTACTTACCTTTTCTGGTAAAAGATTTAATTCTTAATTCTGATTGAAATTAAGTTATTTTAATTGTAATTCCCTTTCTTTATTAAAGTCCTAGGCCATGTATAAATAAGGGTCATATTTAAGTGTTGGCTATTGATAATAAATTTTATTGTTGTGATGAAATTGGAAGAACGATATTTTCTCATCGTTCTAAGTGGTTCCTCTATTTGCTCTCTCCTCTTTTTTCCCTTTTTGGTTGTGTTGGTGCAATCAACCCAAGGTAATTGATTGGATAGATCATGAGTTTTGATGGGGGTGTCAATATGATTAAGTTAGGTTTTCATGGTGATTTGATATGTGTGCTTGAGTCGTACAGTACTTTGTGAATCACACATAGAGTAACGAAGTGTAGCATCCAAGGGACGAGAGCCAAGGAAGAGGACTTCAAGGGCGAGCCGAAGAAGTAGACTTCAAAGGCATGCGCGAAGGATGACATGGAGGCAAGTCGTGGGCTTGTGTGCGCATCCGAGGGACGAGAGCCGAAGGAAGAGAACTTCAAGGGGCAAGCCGAGGAAGTGGACTTCAAGGCATACACGAATGATGAACTTCGGAGTGAGTTTGAGTGCATATATAAGTAGGGCAGTCGACTGGTAAGGAAACTAGTCGACTGATACTACTGAGAGCGCACTGTAGCAGTCGATTGGTATGGACATCAGTCGACTCATCTTTCTGTAAGGTCGAACAGCCGGGAGCAGTCGACTGATTTGTTCGAATTAGAGCCATTGAGCTAGCCGTTGGTTGAGACATCAGTGGACTGACTCTGGGGGCAGTCGATTGATGTCGGGGTTGGGTTGTTTGTTTAACATCTCTCTCCACTATTTAAATGGGAGCTTGAGAATTGGAAGAGGTTAGCTCTTCATTGTAAGATCTTCTCTCTAGTGCTTAAGTGTTCAAGCTTCAAGTGCTCATATTCCTCCCAAAATCCTAACTTCATCTTGTAAGGAAGAAGAAGGATTGTGACAGGTTGTTCTCCACCGAAAAAGAGAAAGACTTAACCGTAGATTGTCGGACGCATGATCCACCGAAGGATCAAGGGATCATCCACCTCAAGGACACGTCGTGGAGTAGGAGCAAGAAATCTCCGAACCACGTAAATCGGTAACTTATTAGCATTGTTTGTATTTGTTAGATTAAGTTTCCGCTTGCGCTAACGGTGTAGGAAGAATTCGAATTTGGAGTGACCAAGCTATTCACCCCCTCTAACCGTACCATTGGTCCCAACAGGTTGTCCGTGGGATAGAATCAATTGGTATCAGATGCACATGAAGGTCATCGTCAGATCCAATGGCGGGTCGTTATGGTCGTAGTTGCGGTGGGAACAATAGGCAGACTTCGATGGAGAAGGGCAAACACCGTGGTCGTAATGTCTAGGACATAATGATGATTTAAAATTTACAGAAATAAATGGCAAAACTTGTTCAGTAAAATCAGCATCTAGCAGTGCCAGTGCAACATCATGAGGGTCTAAAAAAATTCTGATCGTGAATTTAAATTTTTTTTCAAGAATCCATATCATAGACGGAATACTATAATATTAAGGTTTGCTTGTTATACAAATTTTTGTTTTTTAGGGTTTGATGTGAAGGAAAATTATATTCAACAATCATTTTTTTTTTTGTTTTAAGGGCCAAAGGAAAATATTAAAGTAAAATCATGGTTATACTTTCTCTAATATTTCATAGTTCATGGTTAAATTATACAAGAAAATAAATCACTTGGTGAACTAAAGATACTTTAATAGTTCAAGTTCTCAATAAATATTTTTGTGTTTTTTAATATACCAAATAAAAAATATAAAAATCTATTAATCTTTACATAATAAAAAGCCTTCATATAACTTTTTTTGCCTTACGTAACAAAATCATATATCTTTATTATTAATTAATTAATTTATTTAATATTTTTATATAATTTTATTTAATATTTTAAATAATTATTATGTTTAATTTAATTTATTTATATTTTTCAATTAATAAATTTATGATTTTTAATTTAATTTATAATTTATATATAAAATTTAATTAATTTATACATTTTAATTTAATTATAATTATTTATATTTTTTTTAATTTATCAAATATATTTATTTTCGAAAAAATAAAATAATTCTGATCATTACTATATATTAATGAAATAAAATATTTTAATTAATTAATTTAAATTTATTTTATAATTATTTTAAAAGGAACAAACAATAAATATTATCATATTATTATTTATTGGTTCACCTTCGAGAAAAAAATAAATTAAATTTTCAAATCTATTCTAAAACTAGAATTCCAAACCTCCTATCCACACTCATTCAAAAAAAATTTTATTAAACTTTTTTGATTTTATTAAACTTTTAAAAACCTTATTCAATCTGCTCTTATCATGACATCCGCAATGATTTAATATCTTTGACGTTATAATACCATCCATCTCATCAAAATATATGAGACTCATATGCCATATGAATATTAAAATATCTTCATTTTCTCACATTCATTTAATATTTAACATTAATTATTTATGGAACTCACATGTCACACACACATTATCTCATATATATATATACATCCTCTCACATATTTATTCTCTCACATAAACATTCTTTATTTTCAATTTCATTTACAAATTTAAATTAGTATTATTTAAACTAAAAAATAATAATATTTTCTAAATATATTTATTATTATTTAAAATTAAAATATTATTATAAATTCGAAAGGAGAGTGATTGATAGAGAGGTATTTAAGATTAAAATAAGAGTTGTAAGTTAATAAATATTTATAGATGAAAATTTAATTTTTTTAAATTAAAATAGTCGTTTGTGACTATTTCATGATCGTTGTTGGTGTTTACTAGCTGTTTAGGTAACCGTTGTCGATTTTTAATCGATTACTACTATCCCAATCCATTAATGATGTCCCCAATCGTATCCCCTAGTTGATTGGGGTCACACTGAGAGTGCCCCCTATCAATTGGGGCAACCTCGATCGATTAGAGATGTTCCTAATCGATTAAGAACAGTCTCAATCTATTGGGGATGTTATGTCATCATGTCTTTTTTTATCAATGAACGCGTTCAAATGTTTGAATACGTTTATTGCGTTAGCATTTAACACATTCGCCATAGTGATTTTAACACACACGGTTCATTAATCGAGCGTTGTACATTGCAGGTATCCTCAGAAATGGTCCCTTTGCTGTTTAATAAATATGTCAGTGTATTAAAAGAATGAAACTTTTATCTCCATAAGATAAAAAGGCGAAATTGCTAGCCCCCAACGTCCTCGCTTTTTAGAGATAGACTATTAGTTGGCATACGAGATAAAATTTAAGGATTAAATTTGACAAAGTTAAATATTTACTATCTTTTATGCATTAATTATTATCTAAATTAATAAATTTATAATTTATCTATTCCATATCAATTTTGAAATCAATTAATTGAGATATTAAAACCGAACTAGTTGTCTTTTATAATCATCAGGATGAAATTCATTTTATTTTTATCCATCATCTAGCAAAAATTTCAAGAGGAGACATTTTTCTTAAATTTATAAAAATTTTAAATTAATAATATCCATCACGTAATAAATAATTAACTCATAAAAAGTAATTCAATTATCCTCGGAAAAATATAATTAACATTGTAACAAAAGATCGAAGTGATAATTCATTTCTAGAGTTAGGGATGACAATGGGATGGGTCGGAGATAGATTTGTCGTCTTTATCCCCGTCCCTGAAATAAATTTTCATCTCCGTCTCCGTCCCCATCTCCGCCTCCACTTAATAGAGGAATCCCCGTCTCTGAACCCACGGGATTAAACCCCGTTCTCATTCCCGCCACATAGATATCTCCAATAATAATAAATTAATAATAATTATTATTTTTGGATTCCTATTTCATAACTCTTTAATATTATTGAAATTATTTTAATAATTAATATTAATTTATTATTATTAGATATCAGCGCGGGTTCGGGGATGAGGATAGCATCCTCATATCTGTCCGAGTCTATTTGAGGATTTTAAAAAATCTTTAAATTCGAATCCAATTCTGATAATACCTTTTTAAATCCGTCCCATTTTGAATTTTTCTCCGGGTATTCAAATTTATGAGAAAAATTATCATCCCTAACTGGAATCATTATTCCCCCACGTAAATTGTCAGGAGTGCAATCCGTCTCCAAGATTGAGGCCATCATCGGAATCACCTTGCCTTTACGGGGGAGATTGCCTGGGTATGGGCTATCTCGCAAATGGGATCGCCGAAGCGCCGCCTTCCACGTCAGAACTCGATCCGACGGGCAGCGGAGGGAGAGTGAGTTTTATTAGGAATATTAGGACAGGTTAAGACGGAGTGCCGCTTCATTCTGCGCCTCACCTTTCGACGTTCTTTGCTACCTTCCGGCTGACTAAAATTATTAGTATTTTTTTCGAATTCCTCGTCTTCCCTTGACTAACTCCTCCACTTTATACTTCTCTCGCTCGTTAATATTGCGAAAAAGAAATTGCACCTAACGTTATAACGTTGATCCGGTTGGTGCTACTATGCTCCTGATTGATTAAGTTCAAATATTGAGGGATTCATCCATATTGTATTCGATTGAAATAGAAGATTTTATTATTTTTGAGCAATAGTGAGTTAGATATCTTTGTCATTTCACTTTCTTAATAGACATTAAGTTTAGCTTTTATTTATATATATTTACAGAAATAAATTTTTTGATTTGCTTTTTATTTCTATTTTATCATTTACAACTATTTTGGTTTAAATGATGAAAAATATGATTTATTTTTTCTTTGGTTCGGTGTCTAAAATGACTTATTTAGTTTTTAATAAATGATAATAACTAGTTTCATCGATCTTTATTTTCAAAAAATTATATCGAGTTTTATCATTTTGTATATGTATTTATTTATTTATTTATTATTATTATTTCATATTATTTATTCTTTTTTTAAGGATTGTTATCTTCATATTTAATTTGAATAATTAGACGTATTTTTTTTAAAATTTTCTTACTTTTTAAATAATTTTGAATATATTTATGTTTGACCAAGTCGGTTGTTAGTTGCAAGTCTGAATAAAAAGGACGAGTAAAATTTTTTTAAAATAATATTAAAGATTTACTTTTTTTTCGTCTAGGACCTTAAATAGGTTTGGGCCGGCCTTGTGGCGGGGTTTAGAAGAAGTGAAAATTTCAAACCATTGCTTTTAGGTTGTGTGTCGACCCAATTAAAGTTGAATTAGGCCATGGGCCTTCATGCGCACACCATTCAAGCGATAACGACATGATGAAACAAAGTAATCGATAAAGATTCCTTTTTTTTTTATCCCATTTGAAATGATTCACAGTCTCACAATCAAATCAATCCATAGAAACGAACACAACACGAAGTAAGGAAAGAATTAACGCAAAACCACGAACAATAAGTGCCGCCGGCGACGGCCGCTGCTTCTCGACCGCTGAGGTTACTGCAGGTAGAAGGCAAAGAAGGAGAGGACGGAGGCGCCGACAGCGGCTCCGACGGCGGGGCTGACCGCGAAGGAGGCGCTGGCTGGGCCGGGGGCAGGAGCCTCGGCGGCGAGGGCGGTGGTGGCGGCGGCCGCGACGATGAGAGCGGCGCAGGCGATCTTCCTCATCTCCATCGACTGCTGCGGCGGCGAGCTGGGAGCTCGAATTGGGGAGGAGACGGGAAAGGTGGGAGCTTTGGAAGGGATTCGGTTTCTCCTTTGCTCCTGCAGCTGCAGACCTGAGGAGGAAGGGAGGGGAATGGTGGGAATTTATAGGAAAACGCCATGTTTTGAGAGGAGAGGAGAGGCGAGGCGGGGATTGAGGGATGTTGAAGTGATGAGTGGAGGCCACGTCGGGTTCTGCAAAACGCCAAGTTGAGCGGAGGAGCGAGAGGAAGACGGAGATCAGCGCGGGCAGGATCGAATAAATCGAAAATCGAATTAATCGATTTTTTTTTAACCAATCGAACCGATCGAATTTTCTATCAAAATCGAACCGAACCGATTTTTTTTCGATTAATTCGGTTTATGACCGAATTAATCGAAATTTTAAATTTAATTTAATTTTTAATAAAAAGTACTAGATTTTATTTAATTAATTATATTTTTAAATAAAAAATAATTAAATTAATATATTTATTTGGTTTATTCGATTTAACCGAATTATAAAAATCAAAATTGAACCCGAACCGATTTAATCGAAAAATCGAACCGAAATTTTTTAAAAAAAATCGAAAACCGAATTATCAGAACCGAATTTCAAAATTCGATCGGTTCGATTAGGTTAATTCGATTTTTTTGAATTTTTACTCACCCCTATTCGGGGATGAGGATATCAACTCAGGGCAGATTCGGAGATGAGGATATCAACTCAGGGCAGATTCGGAGATGAGGATATTAATATTAATTTATTATTATTAGAGAAATCTGTACGATTTGGAGATGAAGATAACATCTCAATATCTATCCGAGTCTAATTTTTGAATACGAATTTAATTCTGATAATACCTATTTAAATCCGTCCCATTTTAAATTTTTTCCCGAATATTTAAATTTATGAAAAAAATTATCATCCCCCCACTACCGCGAGTTGGCCACCACGTTCCGTTACAGATTGAGCTGGGTCGAGTCGGAGCTTAGCGTGCCACTGGATACTTCCCTTTCTGGAATCTCTGACAATTTCTTGTTTTTTGGGCAGACCACGCTGATGAGGGCCTCCCTGAACAAGCATTTGAGGAAATGGGCGGTAGCCCGAATGACTCCGCCTTTGAGAATTGCTGCGCCGTCGGGCGTCCCTGATCAACCGGCTCCCGACTCGGCAGCACCAGTCGCTCCTCTGCCTTCTGCCGCCGCGGCCGATCCCGAGGCGATCTCTTCGGATGGGTCAGGAGAGCCCCTCCGAACCCGCAAACGTGGTTGGAAGCGTAAGCAGCCCATGGCACCTCCGGCCCTTCAAGGGCCGTCGGAATCGAGTCCAAGTGATGTCGCCTTGTCGCCCAGTACTCCGAGTATGTCCGCCCCGTGTTTCTGTTTAGGGGACGATGTTACTCGCCAACAAAGGTCCTCGTCGCTGCCGCATAGCACGCTCGCCCAGATTATGGCCACTAAGCAGGAACCCTCGAAGAAGAGAACTCTGTCGGACATTTGCGACTCCTTGAATCTAAACATGACTAAGGTAAGTTGAAGAGGAGTCTTTTCTGTGCTTATCTCTCTGGTCGAACTAGATTCTGTTCGTGATACAGCTATGGACCGACCAACGGGAGCTCGCCGTCCGCCTGCCCAATTTATCTCGCCGATATAACGAGATGCAACGGCGCGCCAATGAGTGCGAATCCTCGGCTGCCACCAAAGCCAAGGAGCTAGCACACGCGAGGGCCGAGTCTGCCTTTCACGAGGCTAAGGCGGCGTCCCTTGGGTTCCGACTCGCAGAACTCCAAGCTAAACTAGAGGAGTCGGAGCGAAGGAGAATTAAGGCTGAGGAAAAGGGCGCTAAGGAAACGGTCTGAAGAGAACAGATGGCGGCAGAAGTGAAGACGGCGAAGGCGGAGTTGGCCGACTACCAACGGGGCGTCCCTGGAGTTTAAAGTTAGGTGAGGCTGACCAACTATAATTAATATAATAAAATAATTAATTTAAAAATATAAATAAAATAAAAAATATATATGATTAAATATTGTGTGTTTATTTGAGAGAAAAAAATGTCACGATTATACGCGATTATACTCGTCGAGTCATTGTCGATCATCTGTACATAACATAAATATGAAATATATAAATGAAAGATATTATAAAAGTTTTTAAAAAATAAAGAAATTGAAGATTGAAAGAAATTCATCTCAAATACGAATAAATCTGCTCTAATCTAATGAAGAAAAAAGATAAAATAATCAAAATTAAAATCTTGTCTACCTGTGGCTACGAAGAGGAATAAGAAAGGCGGTATGCGGCATGCGACAAATGCATAGGGTGGAGAGGGCAATAGGTGAAATATAAAATTTTTTATTTAATTAAAATTTGTAACTTTGGGTTAATTAGATTTTGGTTTAATTAAATTTTGTAATTAAAAAATTAGGTTGAGTTGTATTTTTTGATGGGTTATATTTTTTTAATAGCTAAATTGGGTGGGGTTGAAGCCGACGAGGTGCAGCGATGGGCGAATCAGAAGGCCTTTATAAAGTCCGAAGAATATTACGACATGATCAGCGCCAGGACTGTGTCCATGCTTTGGTACGGCTTCGATGGGGCCATTGGGGCCATTCGTCAAATGCAGGAGGCCGGATACTTGCCTGCAGGTGCACCGCCTGCGTTTCTATCAAAAAGATGGAATCATCACCTTAACGGTCCCTGGTCTCGGCCTCATAAATTTTCAGAAGAAGATAAATCACGATTATGACCGATGAGGTGACACCGCCTACGTTTCTGAGCATGAAGAAGGTGGCTGACTCTATCCCTGACCACCAGATTGAAGATTATGAAGGTTTGGCCATGGGGCAAGGATGTTGTAATAGTTCGTCTGTGCAAGTTTTTTGACGTCTGTATCAACGGCTTCTCCTTCAAGTCTAGTCAAACTAGACCAGAATCTATCTCACTAGATTTTTTGGGTAGTCGACAATGAGGTGGATCTCAAGTGTGTTTCAAACGACATGTTACATTAAATGTAGCTATGATTAATAAATGTACGCCAAGCGTAATTTGTTTCGATTGTCGAGCCCTGGACGTTGGAGCTTTGGGCACTCGATCAAGGTGATTTTCAACAGGACATTTAATCCTTCTCAAGTCTCAAAATTTTCCTTTTAATAGAGGAAAGAGGTATTGATAAAATAACTCAGACCAGTTACTAGTCGACTGATCCTCTTCGTTAGACACAACCAACGATAAGATTTTTTTTCAATGCATCAATCAATTGGTGTCAATCCCAGTCTACTGATCTTTCTGTGAATTTCACCCAATGCTGCTAGTCGACTGATTCCTCCTCTAGTCGACTGGCCAGCTTACAAACTCATTCTCAACTTCTCCGGAGTCTATCCTTCGCGTATGTCTTGAATGTTAGGATCGATGACTCGGCTTTTCTCTACAAGACGGTTAGCACAATACAAGATATAGAATAAAATCAATGCTAACTCACAGTGTTTTACTTGGTATCTACCCCGGCCGGGTGACTAATCCAAGGATCCGCACGAGTTCACCACCTCCACTATGAAACCCTCCTTCAAGGTGGAGAAAACCTTTACAATCTTGTGCTCTTCCTCTTTACAAGATGCAAGTAATTACCAGAGGAAGGGCTGAGGACTCTTGGCACTAGTAGCACTTTGTTACACACAAGAATCGTGCTTTGCTTGAGCCAAACAGTTCTCCTTTTATAGGTGAATAGGACCGATTCGCAATCTGTCCAGCCTGCACCAGTCGACTGCCCCTGGGGCAGTCGACTGGCCTAGCGTTAAATGCTAGCCAACGGCTAGTTTCGGGATATACCAGTCGACTGCCCCAAGGCCAGTCGACTGGTCCAAGGCCGCAAACTTTCTGTGGGTTTTGGCAGTCGATTGCCTCTGGGCCAGTCGACTGCCTTGTCTCCTAGCTCAGCTACAGCCACTCCGGATCTTCTCCTTCACGTGTGCCTTCAGGTCTGCTCTCTTGGCTCGCCCCTTGAAGTTCTCTTCCTCCGGCTATCGTCCCTCGGATGCGCACGCAAGCCTTCCCTTGGCTTGCCTCCATGCCACCCTTCACGTGTGCCCTTGAAGTCCACTTCCCGGCTTGCCCTTGGAGCTCTCCTCCCTCGGCTCTCGTCCCTCGGATAAGTTCACCATGTGTGATTCTCCAAGTCCTGCAAACTCAATCACACATATTAAAACAACACAACACCTTAACCTTAAACTTATTGACACACACATCAAAACCATGATCTTCCCGATCATTCTTGGGTCGATTGCCTCAACAATCTCCCCCTTTTTGATGTGTGGCAATATAAGACATCAAAACCCTAAACCCTAAACCCTAAACCCTAAATACCAGTTAACAAAAACAATTGAAAAACATAAGACATAAAAATAAGAGATAACCTCCCCCTTAATCCATGTATTCTCCCATTTTTAATATTCTCCAAGATTTTAACTCAAACCACCCAATTCAAGTTAAAATTCTAACTTAAACTACTCACTCTCCCCCTTTGACACCATAAAAAACTATTGCCTCAAGCAACCTTAACCCATGGTATTAAATGAGGGAGTTTTGATTTCTGAACAGAAGTCAGCAGACTGAAATCAGCCTTACCAGTCGACTGCCCAAAGGGGTAATCGACTGATACACTATCAGTCTGATTTTTCAGCCTCTGTGCCGAATTTCAGAAACCTCCAATAAATTTCAGAAAACTCCAAAAATTATAAAAATTTACAGACATGTTTGAAATGATATACTTTATCAAGGAAAAATATAAGTTCATATAAAATTTCAAGCATGCTTGACTTTTGACTAAAGTTTAAAATTCTTGAAAACCACTAAGTTTGTACCAATGTTTCAACTTAGTTTTGCAATCAAATACCTTTCAAGCATATGACACAACATATAAGATATGAAATGATTTTCAAAATTTTAAAATATGCAATCATGATCTTTGGGCAAAGTGTCCATTAATTAAACACTTGTTTTCCTCATGATTGGTCTATTATTACTAATGTGATACGTCCAATAACTCATCACTATGCCATAAGCCTAAGTGAGTCATTTGTATCATGCTAACATCTCATATGTATGAATACAACCATAAAACTATGTAATATGAGATGTTTTCAAGGTAAACCTTATTTTGCCCCAATTCATCATGAATTTCTACTATGGGCTACAACCTTCTCCTCAATGTCTTAAGTCAACCAAATTCCAAAAATTTGAAATTCTAATATCATGGTTGACTTATCCCTAATCCTCTAACCCTTTAGGATTGACTTTGGTACCCAATAGAAGTGTTTCCTAATTGGGTTAACCAAGTACTCCTTGGGAATCCATTTCTTACTTAAGGTCTTGGTCTTTGATTGTCCTCTAGCAATTAGGCAATGATAGGTTTTCCCATTGCTTGACTTCCCAAAGCCTAATCCCTCTTTCCTAAAGCTTGCTCTTTGGCTCCCAATGATCATATCTAATGTCTTTGAGCCAACTTCAAACTTTCTAAGTGCTTGGGTAAGACTATCTACCTTTTCCCTTAAATCCTTATTTTCCTCTTCTAAACATGAATCATTTGAGGTAGAGGCATGCTCATCATTCCTAATTTCCATTGATGCTAATTTATCCTTTAGCATGTCATTTTCTCTTTTTAAACACTTAATTTTCCTTTTAACATCTATCAAGTCATCACTAGTACTAGAAATTATTTTTGCAAGAATAGAAGTGGGTAAGTTATGTACCTCACTTACCGAGAAGTCCGATTCCGAAGTGGAGCCTCCCCCTTCACTTGAACTCCCTTCATCTTCACTTGAACTTTTTTCTTCTTCAAATTCAGATGCCGTGGAAGCGATGTCGTCAATCCCCATTAGTGCAAAATGGGATATATGATGTTCTTCTTCCTCCGATGAAGACGGATCATCCCATGTGGCCTTCAAGTTTTGCACCTTCTTTTCCTTCTCTTTTGATTTCTTCTTCTTCCCTTCTTTCTTCTTATCTTCCTTCTTTTTCAAGAGAGGGCACTCATCTCTCATGTGTCCTTCTCCTTGGCAATTGTAGCAAATAATTTTCCTTGACCTACTTTTGTTCCTTGATTCTTTCCTACCATGAGACTTGTTAGTAGAAAATTGCTTAAAAGCTTTTCTTACCTTTCTTACCATATAAGCTTCCGCATCACTTCCCATGGAAGCACTTGATTCCTCCGAGTCGGATGATAAGATCTCCTTCTTCTTGCCTTTTCCCTTGTTTGCCACAAGGGCTATACTTTTTGGCTTGTAGTATGCTTCTTCGATTGTTCCTCCAATCCGAGTCTCATGAAGCTCCATGGTTGAGAAAAATTCCTCTAGAGACGTTTTCTCTATATCCTTGGAAATATAGTATGAGTCCACCATTGAGCTCCAAGTTGATGTTCTTGGGAAGACATTGATGACTTTTGTCAAGATATCTCGATTGGATAGTTATTCCCCTACACTTGTTAGACCATTAAGTATCTCTTTAAATCTAGCGTATAAGCTTGTTACCTTCTCCCCTTTATCAAGTTTGATATTGTTGAGTTGAGCTCGAAGAAGGTCTCTCTTTGCCATTTTTGCCTCCGAAGTGCCTTCATGAAGTTCCACTAGCTTTTCCCACAAATCCTTGGCACTTGAGTAGTTTCCAATTCTTGTCACTTCTTGTTGAGGGAGTACACTTAGTAGATGATGCAAAGCTTTGAAGTTTGCTAGATGGTCATCTCTTTGCTTCCTACTCCATCTTACTTCATCAAGTATCTTGTTCTCTTGATCCCTAGGTACTTCAAAACCGTTTTTCATAATAAGCATTACATCAAAATCGGTATTGAAAAATACCTCCATTCTCTTCTTCCACCATGAAAATTCTCCCTCAAACTTCGGCGGTTGGATGTGCGAGCCGGCCATTTCAATGATTTGCTCTTCTTGGCGGTTAGTCCGTTGAAGGCGTCCTTGCGCTCTGATACCAACTGTTAGGATCGATGGCTTGGCTTTTCTCTACAAGACGGTTAGCACAATACAAGATATAGAATAAAATCAATGCTAACTCACAGTGTTTTACTTGGTATCCACCCCTAAGGGTGACTAATCCAAGGATCCGCACGAGTTCACCACCTCCACTATGAAACCCTCCTTCAAGGTGGAGAAAACCTTTACAATCTTGTGTTCTTCCTCTTTACAAGATGCAAGTTATTACTAGAGGAAGAGCTGAGGACTCTTGGCACTAGCAGCACTTTGTTACACACAAGAACCATCCTTTGCTTGAGCCAAACAGTCCTCCTTTTATAGGTGAACAGGGCAGATTCGCAATCTGTCCAGCCCACACCAGTCGACTGCCCCTGGGGCAGTCGACTGACCTAGCGTTAAATGCTAGCCAATGGCTAGCTAACGGCTAGTTTCGGGGTATACCAGTCGACTGCCCCAAGGCCAGTCGACTGGTCCAAGGCCGCAAACTTTCTGTGGGTTTTGGCAGTCGATTGCCTTTGGGTCAGTTGACTGCCCTGCCTCCTAGCTCAGCTTCAGCCACTCCGGACCTTCTCCTTCACGTGTGCCTTGAGATCTGCTCCCTTGGCTCGCCCCTTGAAGTCCTCTTCCTCCGGCTATCGTCTCTCGGATGCGCACACAAGCATTCCCTTGGCTTGCCTCCATGCCACCCTTCACGTGTGCCCTTGAAGTCCACTTCTCGGCTTGCCCTTGGAGCTCTCCTCCCTCGGCTCTCGTCCCTCGGATAAGTTCACCATGTGTGATTCTCCAAGTCCTGCAAACTCAATCACACATATTAAAACAACACAACACCCTAACCATAAACTTATTGACACAGACATCAAAACCATGATCTTCCCGATCATTCTTGGGCCGATTGCCTCAACATTGAAGTCCACTTCCTCGGCTTGCCCTTTGAAGTTCTCTTCCTTTGGCTCTTATCCCTCAGTTGCATACAAGCCCACGACTTATCTCCATGTCATCCTTCGCGTATACCTTTGAAGTCTACTGTCTCGGCTCATCCTTTGAAACTCTCTTCCTTTGGCTTTCATCCCTTAGATCACTTCACTCCGTTGATCCTCATGTGTGGTTCACCAAGTCCAACATGACTTAACACACACATCAAACTAATATGAAAACCTAACTTAATTATATTGGCACACACATCAAAACCCTGATCTACCCGATCAAACCTGGGTCAATTGCACCAACAAGGCTCACTCGAACCCGACTCTAGCCTTCACGCCGCTTGGGTGATTTCCGACCAACTAGAGTTAGGCTCACTCGAACCGACTCTGACTTTTGCCTCGAACGAGCTTCCTCCCTAGCTTCTCATCCCTTGGATGCCACGCGCGCTCTTCTTATCCATCAGTGTACTCTTTCACAATCTTCGCATCTCTCAGATGCACCGAGCTTATCAGCTCCCTTCCCTGTGCTATCTTTCTCGTCCGCTGCGTCTTTTGTTTAATTTTTTGTTCTCCTAAGCTCCTGCACACTTAGTCACAAAGATCAAAATAGACCAGGACCTAACTTGACTTGGGTGATTACATCAAAACCAACCCGGGGTACTTACAATTAGTGCTTGCCCTTGGAGTACGACTTGCATCGTGGAGGCCACCAAGCGATTGAAGTCCTCTCTCGTCATGGTGATGAGGTCTCACCTTTCTTCCTTCTCAACATGTGGTTGGCCAATGTTATCCATTTCAGATCTCGGGTCAACTCTTAACTCAAAATTTCCTCAGTGGACGCCAATTTGATGCTGCCTAAGCTCTTCAGCGAACAACTCACTGGCGATCCATCGAATGAGAAGATGACGAGTCCTTGTGTGGTTGCTGATGAGGTCCCTTTAAGGAGTTTCTATAAAAGTGAACACAAGTTAGGAGGACGGCCAGAGGGATTCCGACGTAGTCACTCCGACATTTAAGTTAGAGATGGAGATCAAGAGGAAACACAATCGGAAGTAATTAGGGTTTTCACACACATACCTCTTCCCCTTATGGTGAATACCTTTTCATAGGGGTTGATGGAATACACCTGCCCCACGATCGGTAGGTTTTGCACACATAATCTACTAGGGGTGAATTTTTTTAGCACATTTAGATGAGTTTACAACGAACGTTTCTTAGTGGGACACATTTTCCGGAACTGTTTAGCCCATGATCTTAGAGTCGTTGCTATTTTTTCGGGGGTATGAATTTACTTGGGCTTCTTGCTAAATGCAAGTGGTGATGTATCTGCTGGTATGAGGAATCCCAGTTTGGGGGTTGAGCTCGAGGGTGGACTTGAAGAGCTGAGCTATGATTTAGTCGTGTCCATCAGGCGAGAGTTCGACCGCTGAGTTTAGGTCAGGAATTCTGGCTGGGAGCCCGACTCGAGCTCCCGGCTCAAGTCTCTTAACTTGGGGGTTTACGTGGAGTGATCCGTGCTGAGGCTATGACATGGGCGAAGCATCCCTATCCAAGGTGATGTGACCTCCTTAGCTAGCTCAACGCACCTTATCCCGTCATCACTAAAGAAGATAAAGAAATTTGATACTCGCACCGTAGAGGAGGGACCCCTATTCATATGCACACACCTTTGGTGATCCTCTACCGTCAAGGTGTTAGATCAGCCATAACAGGGTTGTCATGTCAGTAGATTTCCTGTAAGAAATCTGTTAGCCAATGGGCTAACTGAGCAGACCAGTGTTTAGACTATTGGGCCACTGAGCAAGTCAGTCTTGGGCCTCTAGGCTTACTGAGCAATTGATCTAAGAAGGTGAAACATGTCAATTTTTAAGGAGACTATAGGATGACATTATCCTTGTCTTATCAAAGCTTAGTTAAAAGTTGTGTGTTGATGAGCACCTGTGTTCACATGGAGACCCAATAGAAAAGACTCCAAAGGTAAGAACCAGTTTGGTCTTATAAGGCAGTCTGGTTGTGGCCCATTGGGCTATGCTAAATGGTTGATTGAGTTAAAGTAGCTGAAATAGACAAAGAGGTGAAGCATGTTGGCTCATCGGCTGTGGCCACTTTATTGACGGGTCGGCTATGCGCTGGTAGGCATGTTGGCCGATCGGCTGTCTACCTCTTCTAGATGGTCGGTGTCATACTCTGGCTATGTTGGCTGATCAGCCGTTTAAGGTGTCTAATTGCGAGAGGCACAGTACCATTCGAAAGTAGTTACTTTATGGGTTAACCGATTTGGTGTTAAGACTAGGTTTGCGATCGACCATATAAAGCATAAGGTGACCGGTGGTCGCAATGCACCATTTGGCTAGAGGCCTTGTTTAAGCTAGCCGATCGGTTGTCACTTTGTGGTTGACCATGGGTGGAGTACTATAGGTAAGTTTGTCGCTCGCCCATTCAAGGCGGTCAACCGATGAGCTAGCGGGTCCAACCCATGTTCGTTGTTTGAGGTGGTCTGCCGAACGACTAGGAGCCTATCCATTGTTGGTCGATCAGCCATAATTATGTGAGCCAATCTAACATCCTAGACCAAAAAGCAAGTGAAGCTTACATTGGCCCGGGCCCTGCCCTCTACTATGTCGGCTATGCCCACTTTGTGGTTGACCATGGGTGGAGTACTATAGGTAAGTTTGTCGCTCGCCCATTCAAGGCGGTCAACCGATGAGCTAGCGGGTCCAACCCATGTTTACTGTTTGAGGTGGTCTGCCGATCGACTAGGAGCCTATCCGTTGTTGGTCGATCAGCCATAATTATGTGAGCCAATCTAACATCCTAGACCAAAAAGCAAGTTAAGCTTACATTGGCCCGGGCCCTGCCCTCTACTATGTCGGCTATGCACGAAAGTCTGAATACAAGTCAAATCATAGGACGCCCGCTCGGCCAACCCATGGGGGTTATTTAGCTGCTTGGCCTGTTCATTGTCCGCTCGACCAATTCGGTTTAGTTTAGGAGTCCTTTAATATCCTTTTGGTCTTTATTGTCACATATCCCCTAGTCTACCACGTTAGTCGTTTGACCATGACTTATCTTATGTGGACTAGAGGCCCCAAATTTTCTCGTAACAATGGCAAGTTGATCGATCAAGTTAAAAACACTTTATTTCTAGAGCAATATATAGTTGGGCCGTTTGGAATAATTTATGATTATAGACTATGAAAGGTAAAATTTATTTAAATATAAATAATGATATAATAGAGGATGAAGTTCAATATAGAAAGATCCATATAATTAATCAATTCCGTCTGAATAATTTTAGTTGTTGTTATTATGCAGGAGGAATTTTGGGACCCCAGTTCAGTCAACGTAGGTTAAGTCAAAATTAAACGGTTAACCTGATCTAATTATGTGACACGTGACAATACAGATAAAAGAGGGCTTGATATACTTGGGGATCTAGCAGACCGTTCAGAGTGGACGATCAAGTGGACCATTCAAACAGATGGCCCAACCATATTTTGGTGGCCGAGTGGCATAATATCAGGCAAAACTCTAACTAACGCAGACCATGATTACTCTCCGATGTTGATCCAAATAGTAGATGAATTTAGGATGATCGATTTGGCTCTCCGAATATTTTCCACCGATCACTAGGATAAATCGGGAAGTACTCGTGGTGGACGGTCTAGAAGCCTAGCGTCCTAAGGTTCGCGCCTCATTTGGAGAAAAAATTCCTATAAATACTCCGTAACTGGGGATCGAACCACAAATGTCTGAAATAACGACTAATCATCCTACCACTGCACCATAACCCTAAAGGCAATCATATTTTGGTGGTCGAGTGGACGGCTATATAATACCAAGCAAAACTCTGGCTAACGCAGGCCATGATTACTCTCCGAGCAAGGATGTAAGATCGGCACCACGCATTATTCTACCTCTTAACCATTCTTGGACAAATAAAAATAATTAAATTTGTGCGAACAACAAATACAGCTAAAAATGTTTCTTACAAGTGATATTTTTTCAACTCAAAAACACTCGGACACTCTATGTGAGCTTCCCACAAAAGTTTCGTACAAGTTCTGATTTTTGCAAATATGACTTAGTTTGAATTAAAAATCATTATCAAGGTGTTTTCTTTATAGTATTTTCTTAATTATTTATTTATTTTTCCTCTTATTTTTATTTAAATTTTATTTCCAAATAAATAGTGGAGTATGTTTGACTGTTTTATGAAATAATATAGAAATTGAATCGAATAAATAGGTCTGACTATAATTCTGATTAAAATAAACTTAATTTAAACTTGCAGGTCAAGTTATGAATTGCGAGCCGGCATAATTTTTAAAGAATGAAAGTTTTCATTCCGCCTCTTAATATTTACACAATTTCTATAATATGTCTATAGTTTCAAAAATATGAAAGTTTTTTAACCTGCCCAATTATGCATTGGACTTTTCACAATAATTGACATTGAAATTTATAAAGTTTTTAAAAATGTATTTAACTTTTATTTTTTATTTTTCAAATGGTACAATTATTTTCTATTTTATTCCTTTTGTCATATTTTTTAAAATTTAATATCATAATAGTGTCATCACAATGGATATAGTGTTGTCATAATAAATAGAGTAAAATAGTATCGTCACAATGAATATAATATCTTCGTTATGAATAGAGTAAAATGAAAAATAAATAATATTTTCGAGGAATTTAAAAATTGAAATGTGCTACCTTATTTATGATTTTTGTGCAACTTGAGAGTATTTAAGTTGTCACTCAAATATTCATGATTTAATTTTTAATTACGATATATTTATGAAGATTTTTTCTAATTTCGAGTAATTTTTTATGAACTTATGAGTGGTCCATTGTAAGTAATTTTTGATTTATTCTGATAGCTCTAAATTCCACTAATTATGGACAGTATTAGATAATTTTAAAACTTTAAAAAGTATTATTTAATATTTTAAAATTTTCGGTGGTAAACGGAAAATTTCCTCGTGCCCTTAAGTTTCCAAGTCCTTCAACCCACGTCCTCAACCTTTCCGCCTTTTTCCAAAAGTCCAATCGCTCCACGATTCCTGTTCTCAAGGATTCCTCAGGTAGTTCTCCATCGCGATTTTGAATTCAATACTTTACTTAGTCCTTGATTTCAGATTTTTTCGGTCGTTTCCCCAGTTTGTCTCTTGCCCTATGTCGTATGAGCCGCAAGCTCTAAATTTTACTTTCTCTGAATTCTGAAAGGTGGTATTAGGGGATTAGGTCACGATTCCTAAGATGAATCTGTTGATGTTCTTGTTCCTTTCCCCTTTTTGATTATATTTGTTCAATTTTTTTTTACGAGCCAAATGAAAATGCTTCAAGAGTCAAGGAGTTCTCAATTTTAGGGCTCTAAATGAATATGCTCCTCAACAAGGAGTTCATTTGTATTTATGAACAATAATATAATACACTAGAAATGTAAAAATAATATGTTTCTTCTATTAGATAAATGTTCGAACTAAATTATACATATCGTGATAACTCTTTGTGCTCAATATAAAGATTGAGTTTGTTAAGATTTTTAATAAAGATAGCAGCAGTATTTTCGTGAACTTAAATGAAACCTAAAAAAGTATGTTCAACTTAAAATTTCGAAAGTGTTTCAGTCTGAAGTCAACCATATTTTCTCTTACATTTGATGCATATACCCTCCATTATTTGGATCAGTGATCTCTATTGCAGAATTTGCTGTCTGGAATCGTTTAAATTTTGTTTTTCAACTTTCGCTCGATACTGATGGAGGTTTAGTGACCTAGTTTATCTGCACAATGACATTCTTTACAGTTTATGTCTCTTTATTAATACTCAGACCATATACATATGCAGCACTTGATAAAATTTCAAGTTGAAAGAAAATGGAACAGGATGGGAAAGATAGTCTTACAGCACCACTTCTTCAATCCCCTGAGAGCATCTCTGTTGATTTTTCACAAGGGTCGCTGAGAAGGGATAAGAGGACAAGGAAGGTCACATTTAGAATTGGTGGAATGGAATGTGCCTCTTGTGCAGCATCAATAGAATCTGTCGTGGGGGATATGAAGGGAATTGAGAGTGTGTTGGTATCTCCTCTTCAAGGCCAAGCAGTTATAAAATACAGGCCTGAATTCATAAATGTAAGTTGCGGAACTTTTCTTGTTTGATATCTTGACTACAGCTACTGATGAGTCGACATATTTTTCTTGTATATAACAACACTATTCTAAATGTAAGGAATTGTGTGCCAAAAGCTCAAATAATAAACACTTGAGCCTTCTTATTCTGATTTATGCAAATTGAGATGCATTTAGTTTTTGTTTTATCATTCCTTTTTTTGTGCTGATTTTATTGCCTTGTGCAATTTTTCTTCACTAATAGGCAAAAAGAATCAAAGAAGCTATAGAAGACTTGAACTTCGAAGTCAATGAATTTCCGGACCAAGAGATTGCTGTATGTCGGGTTCGAATCAAAGGAATGGCCTGCACAAGCTGTTCTGAGTCAGTTGAGAGAGCACTTCTCATGGTTGATGGTGTAAAAAAGGCTGTAGTTGGCCTTGCTCTTGAAGAAGCGAAGATACACTTTGATCCCAATATCACCAATTCTCCTCGCCTATTAGAAGCCATTGAGGATGCAGGGTTTGGAGCTGAGCTCATTAACTCTGGAGATGATGTCAATAAGGTTCATCTAAAAGTTGAAGGTCTTCATTCTCCAGAAGATGCCACAATTATCAAGTCCCGTCTTGAAGCAGTGGAGGGTGTAGACCATGTCGAAATCGATGAAGCGAATCAAAAAGTAACAGTTGCATATGATCCTGATCTTACAGGACCCAGGTTCCTTATTGAATGCATACACGAAGCTGGTAGTGCCCCGAACTTATATCATGCCGGCTTGTATACAACAACCGGAGTGAGAGAAACAGAACGACAACATGAAACTATAGCCTACAGAAACCAGTTTCTCTGGAGTTGTCTGTTCTCAGTTCCAGTGTTCCTCTTCTCTATGATACTTCCTATGTTTCCGCCATTTGGGGATTGGCTAAGCGACAAACTCTATCGTAATCTAAACATAGGAATGCTACTCAGATGGGTATTTTGTACACCTGTGCAGTTCATTATTGGCTGGAGGTATGATTCAATATTGTTTTCACCATGTTATGCTTGTTGTTTTCTGTTTAAGGTACCAGGGGATTGTCGCTATTGATCATCTTTCGATACTTGATGGAAATTATACTGTAATTGTATGTTACAATTATTACAGGTTCTATATGGGTTCTTATCATGCATTGAGAAGAGGATCGGCAAACATGGATGTTCTGGTTGCATTAGGAACAAATGCAGCCTATTTTTACTCCATTTACATTTTAATAAAAGCGTTAACCTCAGAATTTTTCGAAGGACAAGACTTCTTCGAAACCAGTTCTATGTTAATATCTTTTATTCTTCTCGGAAAATACTTGGAGGTGGTTGCAAAGGGAAAGACATCAGATGCTTTGGCCAAGCTTACGGAACTTGCTCCTGATACAGCTATTCTGCTAACATTAGACGCAGATGGAAATATCATCTCAGAAACAGAAATTAGCACTCAGTTATTGCAAAGGAATGATGTGATCAAGATAGTTCCAGGCTCAAAAGTTCCAGTTGATGGGGTTGTCGTAAAGGGTCAAAGCCATGTAAACGAGAGCATGATTACAGGAGAAGCAACTCCCATTGCTAAGAGAACAGGAGATAAGGTTTGTCTGAAGCAATCTATAATAGCTATATTTTGAGAAAATCTTATCTTTTGAGCATGAATTGACTATTTCAAGCAGGTTATAGGTGGTACAGTGAATGAGAATGGATGCATAATAGTCAAGGCTACTCATGTTGGATCGGAGACTGCTTTGTCTCAGATAGTTCAGTTAGTGGAGGTTGCTCAGCTTGCAAGAGCTCCTGTTCAAAAATTAGCAGATAAAATTTCTAGGTTTTTTGTCCCCACAGTAAGTATATCAACTGCCTCCATTTATATTTCCTTATCATTACTTCAAATAGATTCGTAATTACCAAAGTGAACATAGGGCACTGATATCTTGAGCTTTGATGAATAATGGTTAACCAATCAACTTTAACAATCCCCGAATGTGAGTCGGAGATACAATGGCATCTCACCAAAGAACCCCACAGCTACATTTTTATGGATATGAAAACTGAAGACCTTCGATATGGTCGTTGTCATCTCTTGTTTCAATCATTTGCAGGTTGTCATCGCTTCTTTCGTCACTTGGCTTGGCTGGTTCATCCCTGGAGAAGCACAACTATATCCGCGTAGCTGGATCCCAGAAGCCATGGATGCATTCGAGCTAGCTCTACAATTTGGAATCTCAGTATTGGTAGTTGCCTGTCCATGTGCTCTAGGACTAGCAACACCAACAGCCGTTATGGTTGCTACTGGAAAAGGTGCATCTCAGGGTGTCCTAATAAAAGGCGGTAATGCACTCGAGAAGGCCCATAAGGTAACTAAGAGAAACTGACAATTGTAGTGTACATTAGCTTAGAAGGAATCTTGATGAAGATGTTTTGCTGTTACACAGGTCAAAACTGTTATATTCGACAAAACTGGAACACTAACGGTTGGAAGACCCACAGTTGTTCAGACAAAGATCTTTACAAAGATGCCATTGCTGGAGTTATGTGAATTGGCTACTGCTGCGGAGGTTAGCAGTTGGATATGATTAAAACATGCAGTTTAAACTTTAAAATTAGATGCTTTTGGTGGCTGTGTAGATAGATGGTCTTAAGGGTGAGCGCCAATAACCAAAACCTGAAAAAACAAATTGAACTAAGTTTCAGTGATATCGTTCCACTTTGATTTGGAAATTCTCCTTTAAACCGATAAATAGAACAGTGGCCATTGGGCTTCAATATTAGTATGTTAATATCCTCCTGCTTTAAGAATTAGGAATGAATGAATAATCCCTTGTTTTTAGATGTTCTTCAATGATTTCTTTATCTTTTAAATTTGTGTGTAGATTAACAGTGAGCATCCTCTAGCGAAGGCTGTTGTAGAACACTCAAAGAAGTTACAGCAGCAGTATGGATCACATGACGATCATTTACAAGAAACCAAGGACTTTGAGGTGCATCCTAGCGCTGGAGTTAGTGCCAGCATTGGAGGCAAAAGGGTGCTTGTCGGAAACAAGAGGCTCATGCTTTCTTCTCAAGTCCTGGTTACTCCCGAAATTGAAGACTATACATTCGATATGGAACATTTAGCTAGGACTTGTGTGTTGGTTGCTGTGGATGGTGTCATCCATGGGGCTTTTGCCGTCTCTGATCCCTTGAAGCCCGAAGCTGGCCGTGTAGTTTCATTTCTCAATTCTATGAGTATTTCAAGCATTATGGTGACCGGTGATAACTGGGCTACTGCGACTGCCATTGCAAAAGAGGTTGGAATCAATCAAGTCTTTGCCGAGACAGATCCAGTGGGAAAAGCCGATAAAATCAGGGATTTGCAGGTGGTTTTACTACTTTCTTCACTAGATCTTGTGTTTTTCTTACATTAGTTTTGATTCATGTTTGGTTCTCGTTCTGCTACTATCTTGCATTGTCCATAATCACTATATTCCTCTAGAAATAAAGTGTCTCTAAGGTGATCGAACTGCTGCTATTTTATAACTCTTCTCTTACTTCAGGCGAAAGGTTTGACAGTGGCCATGGTTGGTGATGGCATCAACGACTCCCCAGCTTTGGTTGCTGCAGACGTCGGCATGGCGATTGGGGCCGGCACTGACATTGCCATAGAAGCAGCTGACGTGGTTCTAATAAAAAGCAACCTCGAAGATGTGGTGACTGCCATTGATCTATCAAGGAAGACACTTTCTCGGATCCGACTCAACTATGTGTGGGCTCTAGGATACAATGTACTTGGAATGCCAATTGCTGCAGGTATCATCTACTCGTAATTATTACTATCAGTGTTATTGTCAAATAAGTTGTGTTTGTGTTAACTAACTACTTGGGTTTGCAGGTATCCTCTATCCATTCATCGGAATCAGGTTGCCTCCTTGGCTCGCCGGAGCTTGCATGGCGGCCTCGTCCATAAGTGTTGTTTGCTCCTCATTGCTTCTGCAATCATACAAAAAGCCATTACAAGTTCAAGATGCTGAGAGGCCTGGAGACTACTTGAATTCTGTTTGAGTCATTGATAAGCATTGTTAATTTTAATCAATTTGATGCTGACTTAATAATGTGACTAATTAGATATTATTTTTTAGTTTGCTGTTTGTTTTTAATCTTGGACACATTGTTTTTTTTTTATTGAATATTAGATAATTTGAAGAAAGTAAACTTTCATGTCTTAAGAAAATGTTCATTATGAAATCCAACATCTTGCAAATTGAAATCCAACAGCTTGCAGATTAGCGGAGGTGCTGGAACGAGTGAATCCTCTTATTACCACCTTGTATCAGGTCTGATATTAGATACTGGCACGCAAGGTATCAACACTGTACCATGTCAGTTTCAAACATCTGTGGGTGGCATAGACCAGAGGGCTAGGTTGGACAGAATTAGGGGGAAAGTCTTGCTGCGTCAGACCAGATTCTCATAAATAATGTGCCATCTGAAACTGCAAATGAAACTGAAACTGATAATGGCTTGACACCAACCTGGTTGCAGGCACATCAGCAACTTGGCAGTGTGAGCGGCAACATGGAGAAGACAATGGCATCACAAGATCACTGACAAGCACAAAGAAGTAACTAAGCACCTTTTGTATGATTTTTGTCTGCACACAAACTTGATCAATGTTCAACAAACTATCAGAGATTTGTTGCTTGATGAAAATTGGAAGTGTGAACTACCAAACCAAAAAAAAAAAAAAAAAAAAAAAAAGAATCGTCACTAGCGGCCCTTGATCTCGACCCTATAGATTTCTAAAGAGAGGTAAACCACGGTTATCACTAGTATGGTGAGGCGTCTGAGGTCGAGGGAATTAATGTCAGCAGACCAGAATTTTATCTCCGTACGTAACTAGCGACTCTCACACCTGTGATCTCATGGAAAGTGTGAACTAGCATCTGCTCTTGGTGTGCATTTCAAAGATTGGTTATACGGTACGGTATTCTCTATCTTACACAATGTACATTCATAAAATTGGTTATCCTATTAGAGCTTTTGCATCCATCCACTTGACCCAATGTGGAATACAATAGCCACCAAGAGGTTTGGGAGTCAAATCCTGACAAAGTCAGCATGCCCATCTTCCCCACGCGCTAGCCACAGCATCCGAGTTAATAACCCCCGTGATTTATCTCCTCCGTATTGATCCTGGAACGAATTGGCAGAGGCGCTGAAGACGAACGAATCATCTTTTACCACCAATGTGAAATACAATAAAAGAAACATAGTCTAGGACATAAACTATCTATATCTTGTCTAAGAAATGTGGACTGCTCGGATAAGTAATGTTTTTTATTAAACCAGAACCTGTCTGTTTTTGGGTTGGTCGTATTTGACTTGAACCTGACCTGTCCAGGAACTGGTTAACTGAAATAATTGGTCTGATTTTCAAAATGGCTTTCGAGATTTTTTTTTGTATTTATATTCATCTGTGTACGTATTTCCTTTTTGTTTTCCCTAATCTCCGTTTCTTCTTTTATTTTGTGCTCTTTCCGAGTCATTGCTGAATTATTATTTTATAACTTTTGAGGATTGAATTTTGTGGAAATGAATTCCTTCATCCTGATTTTTTAATTGGTGTTAGATGTCTAACTTAGACTAATTAATTTTAGGGGAGATGGACTCTAATATTATAAAAAATTTCTTTGATTATAAGAATAAATTAAGAAGCATTTGCATCGGATGATCTATTAGTTTAGTATTGTTAAGTTAATAATTTGATAAAAGAAATTCATCTATTAATTTATCAAATTAAAACTCGACCCGAGGATCTTCCTTACTTTTCTTGAATACAATGGAGATGACTTTGCAATAAGATATATATATATATATATATATATATATATATATATATATATATATATATATATATATATATATATATATATATATATATAAAAAGTATGAATTTCTAAATGCAACAGTTAATTATTATTGTCTTAATAGACCGTAAATCAGATTGGAATGACATGGATGAAATGTATCTAGATAAAATTGGTGTATCTTCCATTTTGAGTGAAGTATTTCAGTGAATTGTGATAGGTGATGGGAGTAGTTATTTAGACAAACTTCAATTAATGAACAACACCGATGCTTCCGAACAAGATTCATTGTACAGTCGCCCTACATTTCTGGGCAAGACTGAGTGACGCGGGGTAGAATAATAATTATTTTGTAAGTTATTAAATTTGTTCATTCATATATGAATAAAAAAACTTTTAAAATTTATTAATTCGAAGAGAAATATAAAAATATCATTACGAAGAAACTCAATTTCACCGAAGGAATTCCGTCGGTATGTACCTTTATCGACGAAACTACGACGCAATAAAAAACGAAACTACGACGCAATAAAAAATATTGAAATATTAATTATCGGAGAAATATTTTCGACGAAAATACTAGCCCGTCCGAAAACAACGACGACATCTTTATTCAGTCTATAATATATTACCGACGGGATCTATTTTCCGTCGACAATTTACCGACGGAATTATGGATTCAGTCGGTAATTGCCAACGGAAATATCGATACTGGATTTACGATATACCTCCAATAAAATACAAATTCTGTCGGTATTCCGTCGGAAATATTAAAAAAAAATAAAAAGGATATTACTGACATTTCGATCCGTTTTATTTACGATACATATCAATAATGAAAAACTATTACATATGATGGTATTACACATTTCACACATTCACATTTTATATAAACACACATACAAGGTATAAAAATACTAACAATCAAATACAAATAATCCAGACATTACAAACACAAATCTCATAAACAATATCTAATATTCATATCTAAATCTAATCACAATAACATAATTAAACAAACTAAACTATATAGTCCACTCACAATCAGCGCAACAAATTATAATAATATAAAAAAACTAATTAAACCATCAATATAATCCTAATCCAATCACAATCATCACAACAAATTATAATAATATAAACAAACTACAGTAACAATATCTAAATACAAATTACAAACCATGATAAAAGATAGTCAAATACATCCATACATAAGATAGTTATTGAAAATTCTACAAGAAAAAATAAAATACAACGTGTTATTAATAGATTTATCTAAAATTAAAAAAATTATATATGTATAACAAATTTTAATACTCGGATATAAATATGGTGATTATGATAATGATAACTACAAAATAAGGTCTCCTGAAATAAAAAATATAATATATTAGAATACAATTACAGAATAAATAAATTTTGTATGATTTTTATAAAAAGTATGTTATAGTTTAACATACCTCAGAAAAAATCAAATCGCCACCATCTGTTGAGACTTGAGTCTCCTGTGACTCAAAATCATGTTGTGTTGGTGGGGTGAAAGTAGCAGTGACCGCCATCATATGGTCCATGAGAGCTTTATGATTGACCTCCCTGTGATGATCATCCTCGGCTCTCCTCCGATCCTCCTTTGCTCTCCTCTGTGGCTATCTACTGATCCATCTTCTGATCCATGAAGGCAATTTGAGTGCACAGTTCTTGATTTTCTCATCGTAAAGACTGCACCTCAACAAAAGAAGAAGAGGAAGTGTCACAACCTCTGAGAATCCTTAAACGATTAAATGCAACATTGGTCTGTGAGCCAAGGCCGTAAAGGGTGGAGTTTTTTATCCGTCCACTGACAACATCATAATAGATCTTATTCAGTTGGTCGGTGGATAAGGTCTGTGACTCCCCCCACCCCCCTCTATCAATGGCTGAGATGTCTTAGCCACTCTATTTAAAATTTAATCCTATGTGGAAAAAGATCATCGGATTAATATTCAATTTGAATACAATTACTAAAGTTAATAAAATAGAAACGATTAAATGGAATAAAGTTAATAATTTTACATGTATGGCCTGTGATCGAGAATCGATAAATGTCCCATCCTTCTTCATATGGGTCTTGAGAAAGACCTTCATACAAATGGGCTAGCGGGCTAGATCTCGTTCCTGTATACATAAATTTATTAGGCCTAAATTATATGAGTTTAGTAATAAATACAAATCTGCGTGTATAACTTTGAATTAAACTCACCAAATTCATAGTATGCTCAACAATAGATTTAGATCTAGATGAATGTCGGGTTGTTCCGGTGCTCGGGCCACCTGGCTCTGTATTTCTATTGGTTCGAGCCATTTTAGTATTTTTCATTCACCTTTGTTCAGCCCAGGTGGTCGTCCATACACCCCAGGTCCCAGCATCAACATATGATGGTCGCATGACCTTCTTTCTCAAATAATACATGAGGTCTCTGTACAATTTAGAACAATAAATATTTCAAGTATTTTGAAATTTTGCCTCGTGTCCGTCCTCCCATATATATTTTTTCTACAATGTAAATTATTAAAATTAGTTGATTAAAATTTAGAATAGTAAATATACTTACTATAAATTTATTATAATAAAATATATTTGTTTCCTAGTCTATATGTCTCCATGTAAGACCAACAATACATACTTTTTTTAAAAATTTTCGATAATATAAGAAGAGACTCCGAGGCTATCAGGAGTAAATCATTATTAAAATATGAAAAATATATTATAACTAAAGTCAGATATGAACTTGAATTACTAATAATAAAAAATACTTATAATTCTCCAACAATTTTGAGTACCTTGTAGCCATGAGTGCTATTGGTTGCTGCTCTGGCTGTTACTCTGCCATAATATTATCCACAAAAATAATTACAACATATCATAATAAAGTTTATATACATGATCATATAAATGGGAAACAAAATGAAAACATAACTTACATGATAAACAAAAATTCAAATATTTATTCATCAGTAAGATCACGTTAATCAATAGTAGCAATTTCTAAATCCTCAACGCTAGACTCTGTTAGTTCAACAAGTTCGTCACTGCTGGACATATTTCCATCATCTATATCTCATAAGTGACGTTAATATCTACAAGTAATTGAGATGTAGATTGGAGTTGTGAATCAACTAAATATCTCTCCACGTAATCATTCTGAAATACATCATGGTTTTGAGCAGTGAGGGTGTTCGACATTTCTATGGTTGAGCGAGCCTTTATTTGACTAACAGATAACTATTTACTAGATCTTCATCTCCTCGTAGGATATTCAAGATAGAAAACTTGATCCGCTTGTACCCGAATATTAAAGGTTCAAACTTATTGAACCTTTTGTTTGCATTAACCTCAACTAAATTATAGTTTGGATGTATTCTAGTACCTGTTCTTGGGTCGGATCATACCATGAACATTTGAATAACACATATCTTTTTAAAGGTAATGCAGGGTATTCAACCTCTCTAGGATTTCGTCAAGTCTACCATAATAATCAAACTCAATGTTACTATTCTTCATATATCCTTTGACGCATATACCAGAATTATAGGTTAACCTTCTTGAATCTCGATGTGTGACGTGTGGAATTTGAGGTCATTAACATAGTAACTAGAGTAAACTATTATTTTACAGAGGGGACCTGATGCAAGATTAAATATCCTATCATTTTCGACATTTGAAATTCTATGATCTTTCACATATAAAATTAGTTTTTTCATAAATTAGAAGATTGATTAATAACTTATAACTAAAATATTATTAAGGATTGCTCTAACTTACGTATATTTGGAACCATAATACAAATTCGATCGCTAATTTTGTAGCTATCTCACTTGCACCAATTGATAGATTTTGCAAATATAGTAGTTGTTCGTATAAGATGACAAAGAATACAAGATATAAGACAATCGGTATGCCATATATAAACTTAACAAACAGTTTACCAATATTTTATTAGAGAAGTAAACTTACATTATATATGATTTGACCTCATGACAGTTTAAGAGTATGTATATTCTTACAACATGGTATTCTTGTTTAGTTAGCCATCTAGAAACAGATGCACCAATTGTCTTGCTAGGATACTTGAAAATAGAAAGTATCAATGGGTGTATCGACTGAGAATCATCAAAATTTCTAGGACACTTGCGATGTCTGGTTTCACATGAACAGCAAAATAATAGGAGCAGAAAGAAGATGCTTCTTCAACCAGATAAGTATTACATATTGACCCCTCAACTCTTGCTTTATTATGGACATTATTCTTTAATTTTCTCAAAAATCATTCGAATGAATATATCCATATGTACTGAACAGGACAAGCTATTTGTGCCTCGTATGGTAAATGTACTGGTAAATGTTCCATTGAATAAAAAAAACTAGGAGGAAATATTCACTCCGGCTTACATAGTATGAGAGGAATATCTATTTTTAGGCGAACTATATCATCCACCATAATACACCTCACTGTCAAATCTCTAAAAAAATAGACTCAACTCTATGACTGCTTCCTAGACATTTTGAGGAAGTAAGTAATGGAAAGCTACTAGAATAAGTCTTTGCATGAACATATAACAGTCATGACTTTTCATTCCAAATAGTTTTAATCTATTCATATTAACGCATCGAGCCATATTAGAGGCATACCCATCTGAAAATTTTATTTCTTTCAACCAACTACATAAAGCTTGTTTTCTATCTTTGTCTAATGTATAACAAGCCTTTAGAAATCTATTGGTTGTTTCATCCTGACACAATTCTAGCCCGTTAACTAGCTCTTTTAATTTTTCACGTGATTTTGCAGTGTCTTTAGTTTTTTCAGGCACGTTCATCACATTGTTGAAGATATTATCGAATGTAAGGACTTGATCATACGACTAGAGGGGGTGAATAACTAATCACCTAGTTGTTCACTCGTTCTTCCTACAATTGTTAGTGCACAAGTGGAATAACAATAAACTATAACTAACAAAAAAGAACACAAATCAATTTAACATATTCGGAGATAAAGCTCCAACTCCACAACTGTCCGTAAGGTGGACGATCCCGATCCGTCAATGGATGACTCCCCGGAAAGCCTCCGGTTACCTCGTGTAGCTCCTTGTGTGTGGAGAAATCTTGCCACAACCCGCAACACATACCTGAGTACTTAGACTACTAATTAACCTTTAACCAAAGTCAATTTCGTCCACTCTAGCCAACCAAATCGAGCTCTCTTAAATAGAGCTCGTGGCTGAACTAGCCGTTACTAGTTGACTGGTGTCAACACCAGTCGATTGTTCCACCCGAAATTGAACGTTACAACCCAATGCTCGAATTCCAGCCGGCACCAGTCAACTGATCAGAAGATCAGTCGACTGATATTTCTGTGACCTCTACCAGTCGACTGATCTTAGCATCAATCGATTGCCCTAACCCTAAACCTAGGATTTCAACCCCGAGTTCAATCACTCAGCACTTGTCGTCGCCCGACCAACCTAGACCTAGCCTTCTAGCCTCCTCCATTAGCCTCGCGCCCCTCGGATGCCTCTCCATCCTTTACACCTTGGCTTCTAGAGCTTCCTCCGGCCTCGACCCTTGTTGTTGGGTCTTCCTTTGCCAAGATCTCACATAGACTTTTCTCCTTCGTATTTGTATCCTGCATTCTCACAATGCATATCAAATACAACAATAAACATAACTTAAACCTTTGCCCAAATATCAAAACCTAGGGCACCCAGATTGCTCCAACATCGAAAATATTTTTCTCAACTTGCATAAATTTAAATTATGCCGAATGAGTACATACATCTAATAAGGCAACTCCCAAAATATACTCTTTTTCTTCCATCCACACTTGCACATTCGAACAATGTATTAATTTATGGCATTGGAACCAGGTTGAGAAACTGGTAGAAATCCATAACTGTCTATTAGTTCAATGATATCTTCACTTGAAGCATTGACTGGAGGAGATTTTCTGGCTACAATATTCTTTAGGATTTTTTTTATTTCGCCTAAAAAGGTGATCAACAGGTAAAAATTTACAATGATTATCAAACCAAGATACCTTCCCACTATAAGGAAATGAAAATGATTCAAATTCTATCATGTAGTGGGCATGCTAATTTACTAGCTGTGCTTCATCCTGACAACATTGAGAATGCTAAAAAATCATTGATTATCCATAATAATGCAGTATATAATGTAAAATTAGTTTTACTTGTAACATTATAAGTCAACGACCCTATATTCCATAAATCATTCAACTCGGCAATCAGATGTTGGAGGAAAATATCTATCTTCACTTTGGGATTGGTTGAACTAAGAATCAGTACAGTAAGAAACATAAATTCATCTTTCTTGCACTTCCATGGTGGTAAATTATACGGTGTTAATATAACTGGCCAAGAAGAATACTATTGTCCTGGCTAACCAAATAGTTGAAATTCATTTGCGAAAAGTCTTAATCTCACATTACGTGGTTCCATTTGAAATGAAGAAAAAACAGTATCAAGATGTTTCCATGTAGGGAAATCACACGGATGACACATTATACCTCCTTCGTGCACATGTGCATGATGTCATATCATGTGGAAAGTTGTAGCTGTAGATGCATATAAATGTTAAAGTCTAACAGTTAATGGAAAGTAATACATTACTTTCCAAGCAATATTTTTCTTCTTCTTCCCTGGTATGCAAGTAAGAGACTTATAACGAGGGTGACTACATATTTTGCATTCACTCAGTTTATTGTCTTCATTCCAAAAGATCATACAATTATTTATATAACAATCAATCTTTTCAATAGGCAAACCTAAACCTTTAACCAATTTCTTTGTATTATAGAAGTTATCAGTCATTATGTTATCAACAGAAAGCAACTCTGACATCAATTGATATATGTCATTGTAAAAACTTTATGAAAAATGATGTTCTGCTTTTATATTTAATAATCTTGCATTAGCTGATAGTTGGGAATGGATCGACGGAATGTCATCCTACACTTCCCTTTCACCGGTCTTTAACATTTCATATATTTGTTGATATTCAGGTGTTAGTATTTCATCTACATTAGAATAGTCAACTGCATTCATCGCATCCTGAATCATTGTTTGCATTTCAATATTAGTTGATGAATCAAGCGCAACAATAATTATGTCAGATGATGAACCACCAGAAGGTCCAATTGGTTTATACACATAGGGTTCTCCATGACAGTACCAATTGTACTAATTTGGCACAAACTCAATTCTACATATATATATACTCTCATATTATCCTTATCACGGTAAGCTCTATTTCTATATTTCTTATGATTACACGGATACCGTAATTCAGCACTATTTATACATTCTGGATGACTCTTAGCAAAATTCATAAAATGTTCATGTTCAGAAACAAAATCATCTCTAATAAATTCATTTTTTAGTCGATTGTACATCTATGCTTCATATACATTGTTGCCTAATAAGAATATAATTTGGAATATTAATTTTTTTATAAATTAAATGAATTAAACAATAAAAGTTACTGGAATAAAGTAAATTGCTAACTCTAGCGAGAACATCATAAGTTTAATTGGATCAAATTAACTTAGAATATGCTGTATGCTTATTTTCTATTTCTTCTAATAATGAGTTATTCAGGTTTAGGGTGATAATATCAAATAAATCAAATTAAATCAAACATTTAATATAATTTAACACTAAGTACATTTTTAAAGAAAACAATCATGGTGATGAGAAAGATAAATCAAAATAATTAGTTGTAAATACTAGCTCTTACAATTCTAATCATCATGGTACTAATAATATAAAATACGTACAAATCTAAATGTTATCTCTTATAATAAGTTCTAAAACACGCTAAATTAACAACATAATTAAATCAAATTATAACTAATGTAGTAAATGTATGGTGACTATAAAATAAAAAATTATACCTGAAAATAAGTAAACGTGTAGAGAAGAGCAGCAACTGCAATATCCTATAATATAAAAAATACTTAAAATTAATTATAAATAATTATAAAAAATTAATTAATTGAGCGTGTCAAATGACACAAATTTAATTACTTGTGCATCTTGTGGGCGTCAAATAGCACAAGAAGTGGCGAAATCTGGCCGATCATGACCAGATATGCCCAACCAGGCCAGATCTGGCGAGCCACGGCTAGATATGGTCTGTCGGACCATAACTAGTCGGTTGGACCAGATTTGCCGAGGTCGGCCAGAGGCTGTAGCCAAGGCCATGGCTGTGGCAGTTGTGGCCAATACCGTCAAGGTCATGGCGGCCACAACCATGGTTGCCGCGGCCACGATCGAAGTGGCCAAGGCCGAGCCGGCCACGGCGACCAACGGCGCGTCGACCAAGCCAACACGACCAAGGCCACTGTGGCCAAGCCAGCGCGGCCAAGGCCACGATGGCCAAGACAACACGACGCCAGCGTGGCCAAGGTCGTCGCCACAACCAATCTTGTCTCGTCCATCGCCGCCACGCCCAACACCGACGAGCCCAACCCCGCCCTAAACCCTAAACCAAGAAGAGGAGTCAAACCGTACCGGATGTCGTGAGGAGGAAGCCGTGACACGCCACTACAGGAGAGGAGGGAAGAAAATCGATCGAGAGCGCAAAAATTAGGGTTATACCCTAATTTTATCAGTAATTACTGATGGAATCATATTTCCATCGGTAATTACCGACGGAATTAGTGTTCCATCGAAAAACACCCTAAACCACGTGGTTGTCTCATTAATCACCAACAGAATTAATATTCCATCGATAATTGTTGTTGACGGAATTAAAATTCCATCGGCAACATCCAATTTTTCGGAAAGGATTTCTGTTCCGTCAGTAATTTTTGACAGAAATAAAACCTCGTTGATAATTCCGTCAGAAATAGTAGTTTTTCATGTAGTGAATAGAAAAATAATGATATTATTGAAAATATTATGAAATCAAAAATCTTCTCCCTAAACATGAACTAAACAACCCGTTATATAGACCAAGACTTCTAAGATATGCAAAAAAAAAAAAAAAAAAGGAAAAATCTTGAAGAAATGAAAAATACTAATAGAAAAGAAATTACAAAAAAAAAATCAAAACAAACTCAAATCCTAAAAATTCTAACGTACTAAAATTACTAAAATTGTAAAAATAGAAATTATCAAAAAAAATCTAAAATATCAAAAACTCAAAAATAACAAAAAAAACAAACTAATTTACTAAAATTAATTAAAAACCCATACAGAATCCACTTGCATCAGTTATTTAGTTTAACTTAAATATATTATTAAATATCAAAAAGTAAAAGGTTATTAGTGCAATTGACTTCAGGTCAAGGTTGGCCAAACTGATCAAGCTCGGGTTGGCTCAAGATTAGGTTTTGATATTTGATAATATGTTAATAAGAAGTCAAGTAGGTCAAGATTGATTAGATACTTAACTTGAGATGTCCAGGATGTTAGCAAGAGGGAAGTCTAAGTGGGTGAAAGATTGACCATACACTTGATGATTGAAAATCCAATAGGAAGTTGACCAGAAAAAAGTTCAAGTAGGTCAAGAAAGATTAGACACTTGGTGATCAGAATCCAATGAAAAGTTGGCAAAGGGAAAGTTCAAGTAGGTCCTAACACTTGGTGATCAAAAGTCCAACGAAAAGTGTTAAATACCGAAATTTATGGGGTTGAAAAGGTGAATTTCGAAAATAGGGACCTAGTTAGAATTTACCGAAGTTATTGGGTTTATTTGCAAAAAGCCAAAATTTAATTATAAACCCCCCAAGCCCTAACTTCCAAGCCCTAACTTCTTTCCCTTATTTTTCCTTCCGCCGTTTCCTTTCTCTGCCTCGACGCCACACGCCCCTTTCGGTTTCCGCCTGACGCCGCTGCAGCCCTAGCAGTTCCCGAGCAAGCCGACGCCAAGCTTTCCCCTCTGCGTCGACTTCTTTCCGCACGCCCTCTCCTCCTCGATTGCTTTTCTCTGCCCGACGTCGTCGGCCCTGCCAGCCAACGCCGAACGCTTCTAACCTTCGGGCTGGTGAGTCATAGGTTGTGACTTCCTTATCCCCAATTCCTTTGGTGGTTTTGGATATGTGTTCTTGGGTTTGATTTTTGATGTCATGTGAATCAGTTTGTTTCGATTGGAGGAATGCGCAGGAGTAGTGTGTTGGATTTGGTTTTCTGAAACTATTTCTGAATGGGTATTAACTTTGTTCGTTTCCTGATTCGAATCGGAAACTAGTGTAGCTTTGAACATTTATATGATTGGGGCTTTAACTAGATTATAGATTCATTCTCTTTGAGCTTGTGATGCACCGTGAGTGTTTGTAGGAGTTGAGTTTGGTTTTGCTGTGATAAGCTTATCGTGGGCAACTTGTTGGAACTGGGTTTTGGTGTACTGCATGCTTTCGATTAGAAAATGCGAGCTTGAGTGCCCTTACCATATGGATTGCTTAGTGAGTTGTTGGTCAGTGAAAGAACCCATCTTGTGTTTTGAATTGATGGAGTTAACTCTAATCTAATTTGGGAATGTGATCAATAGAGGATTAATCGTTAGTTGAGTTTAATTTTGGGAAATTTACCCAATGATCTAATCTTAGTAGTTGGGTTAAGAAGGAATTCTTTGTTGTTTTTAAGATTTAATTAAGCGAATATTGTAATTGGGATTTATCTTAATTTTGTTTATACGTAGTTTGGTTAGTTAATTAATTAATGTTATGAATAGTTAAACTTAATCCTTGATATAAGTTATGTCCTTGATACAGGACCTTGAGTTGGACTCGTACGGTTGATCGTGAAAAGATTAAGTCGGACACGTTCTACAAATAAAGGCGGGTACTTCTCCTTTGTGCTCGAGTAGTTTCTTTACCTTAAAAGCATGACTTTATTATGTCTAATAGGTTGCTTGACCTTGTTCTTTGTCGTTATTTATAAATCGCCGTTGAGACTTATTCTTCGTTGATCTTTGAGGATTCCTAAATTCGTATCTGTACAGTCCTCGATTGATTTTCTGTTCTGTAAAGTACCGCTTGTACGCGAGTACTTAGAAGTCCATTAAACACAGATAGGTTTATTTGGCATTAGAAATACCCTACCTAGTAGTGTAGGTGCATAATCGTTGGTTTTGATTTCCGATTGATTGTATTGATGCATCGTGTATTCGTTGGACTTTATTGCATCGTTGTTTCTCCGGTTGTTCGTGCATCGTATATCATGCACCATACTTGCACGTTGCATACTAACGACTGTTGGCTTACATTTGGTTAAGTCGTCGTTAGTCATATTGTTGCTCGAGTCACTCAACCACATGATGTCATGGTAGTGGTTAGAGTGCGAGTGTTTGTCCTGTCATGCCAGACAGTGACACCCTCACCGTTATTTTAGAGGGATGAGCTGTTGGTAGCTCACCCTCACCGTTGTTGTTTTCGAGGGATATATATATTGTAGCTGTTGATAGCTCCCCCGATGTACTGGGGTCTGGAGTGTGTGCTCCCCTGCATCCTGTCCACTCAACCACGCCTTATGTGGTATTATTGTTGTTGTTAGTTATTGATGTTGTTGGAGTGGTACAGTTGTCACAGCCCTACCCACTCGGTCACACAGATGGGATGTGTTGACGGCTTGACTGGCGTCAGGGGTGACACATGTCATTGCATCATGTGCATACGTATTTCTTTTATGCATTTGCTTGTGTTTGATGCACTTATATGAGCTATGATTGTTGCATATGTTTGACATGCATGTCTATCTTGATATTATTATTGTTGAGATATTCTATACCTGTTTAGTTATTATTCGGTTTTATACCATGTCGTATTATATTGGTTATGCATGATTAGGTAAATCTGATATTTCTTATGGACTGTACCTTTTGATTCTCTACCTCGTTATCTTATTTATGCCATGCTTATTGTCTACTCATATACCCGCAGAGTCCGCCCGGACTCACCACCCCTGCTTCCCTTTTTGTTGTTTCAGATAGCAGGCAGTGGTATTGCTTGGAGCCAGGAGATGATCCAGTTGCCAGTCCCTCAGTCCTTCAGTTTCACCGGGTGATTTTGGTTTGGAGTTGTTTCCGAGTTGAGTTACTTTTCCGTATTGGGTATAGTGTTTTGTTTTCGGCACTTGGTGAGTTTAGCTTTTTATTTGTTTTCCTGTGTTCGAACCGGTTCTGTTGTTATCAGAGACATTCGAGTTCTCTTTGGATTGTTGTTTCTTTTATGTTTTAAGGTGGCTGAGTCACCCATTAAATTATTATAAACTGCGTGGTTGTGTATCTTTTATATATATTGTTGTGATGCTAGCCGCATGTGGCTAAGCTATATATGTGAGATAGTATGTATATTTGTCCCATATTGTCCGTCGTACAGGGGAGATGCTGCCCGATTTTCGAGGAATAGAGAATTTGAAAGTGATTGCTGAAGTGGACTTTGAATTAATTTATATTTTAAAATTAAATTAGATTTTCATTATTTTACATACTATGTAATTATCTGTATGAGATATAATTAATGAGCAATAATTATTTGATTTAGAACTAATTCTTTTATTAGTGTTCAATAAAAATAATGTCTTATTTTATAGTTTGAGACTATTATTAAAAAAAAATCATGAGCAAGCAATTCAATTATTGACATTATAGCATTACAAAATACATACATAGTACAATGACTCCATGGATATTTTATTTCACAATCTTGCTCACTCCGTTTTAGAACTATTTCATACATTAACAAATATGAAAACATATTTTAATTTCTTATTTAACGGATAGTAACATATGGAATACGTCTAATCGTTTGATGGTCTTCATATTTTAATTTTCCCAGTAGCTCCTCAGGCATGCCACGGAGATGGAGACATTGGAGACGAGTGAGAAATTTGATGCCAAGAGGGACCCTCCTTATTTCTCCAAGATGACTCAATGTTAGCTCATATAAATTTGTCATGGCACCTTCCTCTATCATAATGTTATTTAAGTTCTTCAAATTTTCCAAGTAAAGACTTTTAAGATTAGGGAACCAACCTGTTGTGAAGTGCAGTTTTTGCCCGTCAAATGCATCAACCCCCAATGTTAACTCCACTAGTTTAGGCAATTGGCCGAGTGAAGGAAGTGGATCTTCGCATAGATGTGACCCAGACAGTTTCACAAGTGTGAGTTCTGCACAAGAAGAAATAAATCTAGGCAATTTCCCTTCAGATAATCTCCCAGTCAAATCCAACTTCTGAAATGGAGGAGTTTGAGAATTTAACATTTCCAAGTAGAGCCATTCACCCTTTAAGTTTAACCGATGAAGGTTACTCAACTTAGTCAATGAGTTGCAAAATTGAGGACAATGAGCTTGTTCCACCTCCTCAACTTCTAATGATCGGAGCTCTTTCATATCTCCCAATCGTTGTACAAGCTTCTCGTTTGCTTTAACTGATCGCAGGGTTCGTAGATTTTTCCACTGCCATGCCCCTTCAAAAGTTGGAACACAGCCAACTCTCCCAAAGTCAACTTCACCTGCAGACACAAATAGGTGCCGAAGTTGCTTCAATTGTGTCACACCTCGCGGCAACTTCACTATTTTGGAATCACGGAGGTCAAGTGTTTGCAAACTCTGGAGCTTTTGGATATTGTCGGGAAGCTGTTGCACTTTTGTCTTCCTTAAACCCAAATAGTGAAGGTTAAACAAGGCTGAAACTTTATTTGGTAAATTAGAGATTGGAGCATGTTCCAGCTCTAACACCCTCAACATTTTCAAATTGATGAAGACTGTTCTTAGGAAACTTGAACTGGAATTGGAACTAGAAAACACAACCAAAGAGCGAAGTCGTGAAAGGTTCTGGCTCGGACTCATATTTAAATCAAGGGATTCATCATGTGTTTGGATGGAAAGGCGACGAGTTTGATTGTCCAAAACTGGGTGTGAATTATCAAGAATCATGCAAAATTTTGCCTTTCTAGATATTGCAAGTGTTACCTCTCTTACGACGTCATGTATTCTGAAAGCTTTCGGCCTCCCAAAATCATTTTTCTCCACCACCTGAAGCATGGACCGATCCACAAGCTCAGCAAGATAGTCTTCGGCCTCCTCTTCCATTGATCTGTTGCTCCTTGCCTCCACGAATCCTTCAGCGACCCACAATCGGATTAGTTTCTTACTTTTTATCGGATAATCTTTAGGTAAGGTGCAACAATGTACAAAACAATTTTTAAGATTGTAAGGCAAATCACTGAAGCTCAGGTTGAGGACATTCTTCACTTGCTCTTTCACTTGATCTAGCGCAGAGTAGTTTCCAAACTCCCAATCAAGGCGATCGTGGACATTCTTCCATTCAATTTCACTCTTTTTCTTGAACGACAATAAACTGCCAATTGCTGCAATAATTAACGGTGAGCCGTAACACTTGTTCAAAATCCTACCAGTGTAAACCTCAAGCTCTATTGGACAATCTTTGTTGTTCTCTCTTTGGAATGCCTTCTTGCAAAACAAAATCCATGCATCTTTTTCATTAAGTGGTTGAAGCTCTATGATATGTCCTTCATTTGCCATCCTTGCTACGTCAATCATTCTAGTTGTAACAATGAGTCTGCTTCCATTGTTGCTATCAACAAAAGCACGACTTATGTCATCCCACAAGTGTACATGCCAAACATCATCTAACACAATTATATATCTCTTTTGCTGCAAATTTTCGTTGATGATGTCAAATAACTGTGGTCGTTGCATGGTATTGATACCATTTGGGTCTGACTCCTTTTTTCCTTTCTTTTTGCCCACGGAGATTTCCTGGATCATTGTTCTTAGGAGTTCTTCCACACTAGGATTTTGTGAGACTGTAACCCATGCCTGACAATCAAAGTGATTCTTCACGGCATTATTGCGATAGACATTTGCAACTAGAGTAGTTTTTCCATGACCACCCATTCCCAATACTGCAATCGTCGTCATCTCCCTGCGAGTATCGGCATTAGTCAGCCATGAAAGCAACTTAGATTTGTTACCTTCTATCCCCACAAGATCATCTTCATCAATTGACATGGGTGAATAAGCTCGATAACGATCCATGTCACTTTTTGAATTCTCCACTCTATTCTCATTGCCGCCAGTTATTGTTAGACCGAATCGATCTCTCCTGCTTGCAAGTTCAGAAAGATCTTTCTCCGTCTTTTCTAACCGAGAATCAATAACACGCCAAGCCTTAGCAAGATTCCAACAAAGATCTGACGGAGCCATGAGACAATTCTTCCATGTGCTTTCCCTCTGTCTTCCAACCAGATAGAGGTATTCTTCGATGATGTCTTGTATCTGGAAGGCGACCTCCCAAGCCTAATACACAATTAATCTATGAAAAATTTGATGTTTTATGCATAGGATCAATCAATCGTAGAAATTTCGTAGAAGAACGAGTTGAATGATCGAGGAATAAAAGTCGTACAAGTAAAGAAAATCACTATCACTTCACCTGTTCGATCCAAGCCTCGAGTGATTTGTTAGTAGCAGCAGCAGTCGACCAATTAGAGCCTTCGAGAAAGGCCCGCATCACCTTGAATTCGCCGGTGATTCGATCCACGCGAGCGTGAATCTGGTCTAAAGGTGGAGTTGTGTGCTGCAGCAGCAGCTGAGAGCATCTCATCTGCACTTGGTCGACTGCGATTTCGCCGAGCCCGCTGATCAAGGAGATGAACGCCGCCTCCATCGCACTGCACTGCCCTCTTTTGCCTTCTTTCAGCGGCCGTGAAGTAGAAGTAGCTGATTGCTAAGGTGCCGTTTTATAACCAACAGCTGCCTTAGGGCAGTGTGTCCTCTGGGTGCGGGAAAGAAAAGAAAAGAAAAGAATATTTAATTCTGTTTTATTCAATATGAAAAATAAAGTAACAATTTAATCTTCACATATTATTTTTTAGAATAATGATTGAGAGAGTGAAAATGAGAGAGAGAAAATCATAGTAAATGATGTGACACCTTATATGTACGATCTCCGACGGGTTCACTGTGCCCCCCAGGGTATAGTTTGATTCGGGGTGACGGCCGAAGGCCGCCGATGGTGTCCAAGCGATAATCGGACGTGTTCATGTAAAGTGTCACGTCATGCCACGTCATGCCACATTATTCATTATGATTTTTACTCTCCTATTTTTACTCTCTCTAGCGTTGCTCTATTTTTTATGATGATGAAAAATTAAATGAAATAATTTAGTAGTCTCTCCTTATGATGAATAAACAAATAGATATATATTTTATTATTTAATTAAAAATCTATACTAAATTTTTTACTAACAAATTCTTAATTAATTTGATAAAAATTAAAATTAAGTTACATTACCAAATAATTTCAAAAATTATTAATAATTTTAATATTTTATCTTTAAAATTCAGAAAATAAAATTATAAATCTTAAAAATACGAATTCAAAAAATAAATATATTATTACACCTCTTAATTCAAAATTAAAATTTGAAAAAATAATTTATCAGTTCGAACAAGATAATTTCAATTTGAAATTATATTTTAAAATTTTAAATTTTAACTAAATAAATTTTTATTTTAGGATGAAATAAAATTTATGTATATTCATATATTATATTACACACCTAACACGTGTGCACAATTGCTAGTTTCAATTAATACATATAAATATATTTATCTAATAATTTTCTTAATATATTGAAACATGATATATGTAGAAAACTATATGTATAAATTTCATTTATTTCTTTTCCTTCCGTCTAAGTAAACACATGATTAGTATTATTCCTAATTCGATGCTTCCGTCTAAGTACCAGAGCTCGTGTCTTCCTCGTTAGCTCTCGGAAGTTGCTTGGCCACTAAGGTGCATTTTTATTTTTATTCTATAATCCAGATGTTTAAGTTTCACTTTATTCTTTTCTTTAGTTCATCTTATCAATAAAATCTAATGAGGCAGCCGAGTAAAGAGCACAAGGCAAATTTTATATATATATATATATATATATATATATATATATATATATATATATATATATATATATATATATATATATATATATAGTTATGATCTTCTGCGGACCGCGCGTGCGAACCCCGTGCGGACCGGCCTGCGTGATCGATCAGGGACTTCCCTGATCGGTCACGGACTTCCCTGGCGAGTCCTCGACACCATCGGCGGCCTTCGGCCGCCGCCCCGAACAAACTATACTCCAGGGGGTGCGGTGAACCCTAGGAGGTGGTGAACCTGTCGGGTACGGTGAACTCGTCGGGACGTTCGGTCACGGACTTCCCTGATGGCCGGCGAGTCTCGACACACCGCGGCCGTCGCCCCGAACAAACTATACCCAGGGGGTGCGGTGAACCCTAGGGGGTACGGTGAATCCATCGGGTACGGGTGAACCCGTCGGAGACGCTCCCGAGCCCTCGGGCCGATTAAGCCTTGCCTGATCAGTCACGATGATCGATCAGCACCGATCATGCATTGTCGCACACGCGATCCGCAGGATCGATCCGCAGAAGATCAAATTTATATATATATATATATATATATATATATATATATATATATATATATATATATATATATATATGAAGTATATATGATGCACTTGCATAGGTAGCGAATCTTGATCATCCATTCTATCATGCATTTTAATGAGTGATATGTAAGTTGAGTGTTCATGTTGTGCACCATTAATGTGCATCATATAATTTATATATATATATATAGTGACAATATAATGAAAATATAATAAATTATAGGAAAATGATATAGTATATAGTGAAAATAGATATTTAAATTTAATAAAATAGTTATTTTATTTTAAAATTTAAATTTTTGATAGAGAATCTAATGGATGCTATTAGTATTATTGCGGACACATTCCATTGAGCCACATGACTGAAAGTAGCGTGCATTGTGGTAGCCACATCTAATTGGTTGCTTCTCACATAGGCCACCAAAGATATATATATAGCTAAGTTTTCCGATTCTCCACCCAAGCCAGTCTTCATCCTAATAGATCGAGCTCCAGTGTCTTCCTCATTAAGTAGCTTGGCCACCAAGGTGCATTTTTTATTTTTTATTTATAATCGAAATGTTTAAGTTTCACTTTATTCTTTTCTTTAGTTAATAAATTTAAAATACAATTTGTACATATATTAACGTGCAACTTACTTATGAGGCCGCCAAGCAAAGAAATCAAGGCAAATTATCTAATATATTTATATATATATATTAGATATATGCTTTTAAAAAAAATTATTTATCAAATAAAATTGAAATATAATAACTTATACATATTTAGAAATTAATCTTGAAAGTATGAAATTTGAATTTATTCCATTTTAATTTTTTTATTAATATACCATACCCATATGGAGATTCTAAAGCATGAAAATATAAAAAAATGGAATCTATAAATACTTACAGTGGCTTGACGAAAATCTTATATAGTCGTGCTTATTCTTGGAAGGTCAATCACGAAGATTAAACCTCCCTTTTATTAGGTTCACAAATCAAATCTCAAATGATGATGTTCTTCTCAATTCCAAATTCTTTGGTGATACCCCCAAACATCAGCCCCACAATGAGCGTATGCATTTCTCAAAATTTAACATCGTATAAATTTTGATCTAGATATACCTAATATTAATTCCGAATTCAACTTATGAATTCAAATCTAGCCTTAACAGATCCAGTAAATGGTGGATTCATTTATTCCGATTATTATTAATACATAAATGATCTCATCTTGTCACAACTTTTAAGGCAACCCCAACTTATGGTATGTCTCTATTCACAGTGACATAAGTTGTCACATAAATAATAGTTTTATCTCTATTTATACTAATAAATAGAGATGACTATCCATGTGAGTGGACCAATCTCAGCATGTCAATATGCTAATCGAGACTTTATCCAAATTTAACAAGATATTTATACTGAATAGATCATGACATTTCATATATTTAATTGTCTTTACAATATATTACATTTTACAAAGTCCCAAATACTTCACACATCCTTAAAATGACTCTTTAGTCAATGATTTAGTAAATGGATCTGCAAGTATAGCACATGTAGGGATATACTCAAAAATTATTTTTTTCTTGTCAATAATATCCTTTACAAAATTATACTTAATTTCTATATGCTTCCCTTTACTGTGATATTTGGGATCCTTGAAAATGTTATAGCAACTTGATTGTCACAGTACACTGTAACATGACTCCCATTATCCTCAATAATCTTCAGATATTTTAGGAACCTTAGCCAGACAGCTTTTAGCACAGCCGTTGCATAAGTCACATACTCAGCTTCCATTGTCAACAATGTTACACAAGTCTATTTCTTACTGTTCCATTAGATAATGTCACCATTCAATAAGAAGATATAGCTAGATATGAATTTTCTATCATCAAAATCCCCTGCCCAATCTGCATCTGTGTAGCTAGACCTTCAGGCTCATCTTTGATCCTTGGAAGCAGAAACAATAATATGTTATTCCTTTGAAATATCTTAATATCCTCTTCACTATTTTTCAATGTCTCGATCCTGGGTTTGACTGGAAACACCTAACTAAATCGATAACATAGCTGATATAGGACGTGTATACAACATAGTATACATTATACTACCAATGACACTGGTATATATATGAAGAATCTTGGCTATTTTTTCTTCATCTCGACTATTATTTTAAGAATCTTGGGATACATACTTTTGCTCAAAATGATACCTTTAGTTACAGGTGTTTGTTTAATGTTCAAATTTAACATATGAATTTTTGTAGCCAATGGCGTAGCCAGGATCTTCAACAACCCTGGGCTAGATTATGAAATTATATATAATATTTAACAAACATATAACATTTATATATCAATATCCTTTTACATAGTTCAAAGTTCATACAAAATACTTCAATATCTACTTAAGTTGTGCTCGACAAGATTTTAGAGTATAAAACTCATCTATTACTGATTCTAAATCTATTTTCTCAGATAATTGTCGATCTATGTAGAGAATCATGCAATCAGAAAGTAAATCATCATTCATCTTGTTGTGACGTGTCATTTTGAGAAATTTCATGGCTGAAAAGGCTCTCTTGCCATTGCAGTTGATACAGGAAGAGTCAATACAAGATGAATCAATCTCTGAATCATAACATAGCTCTCGGCCTTTTTGTCACAACCATTTCTTTATATAATACAAAAAGAGTAGAAATTTGTTGAAACTCAGGATCACAAACTATATCAAGTTGATAATGTTCCAATTCAGTTTTCAAAGCATGAATTTCTTGTTGAGTGAAATCAGCAGGATAAAATTTTGATGCAAGCTTGCAAATGCCGCCCACATTAAATTTTTTAAATGAATCAGTAGGATCCAAAGTTGAACAAAGAGCAAGAAGTTTCATTGTTGCCTCACTAAATCTACAATTTAGTTCCATCACTTGAAAATCTATTGCAGCATTAAAAATATCATAATGATAATAATGCTCAACTATGACAGGATCTCGTTGTTGACAATACCGATTAACTTTATAAGGCTGACTCATATCAGACATCTCAATGTTATGTTGCTCACAAAAAGCCATTACTTTCTCAAAAAATTCATTCCAACCATCTTCTCTAAATTTTACAAAGATGATTTTTGTGGTTGAGACAAATTTTAAAGCATTCACAATGTCTTGTGATTTATTTTGTAGAGCTTGACAAAAAAATATCAGTGGTTTCTAAGATCTTTTACATCAAAAACAACACAATTACAAATTCAAAACTCATAATTATATTGCATAAACCACAAGCTTCCCCACGTATTGTACCATTTGACCCATTTTCACCATGATTTCCAAGGATTTTACAAATTGTTGCATACATGTTTATCAAATTCCTAACAGAATCATAATGAGAGCTTGAACGAGTAGCACTTGGTCTTTGCAATGTACCAATTTGATTAGCCCTTGTACCAGATTCACGCTCACTAATAACCAACATGTATGCAATCTCTTCTTGTTGAGCAGATTGTAAATCATTAAGACATTTAGGAGACGAGGTAATGAAGTTTACAATGGAAGTCAAATAAGAAAAGAATTGTCAAATAGAAGACACATCCTTAACAACTGCAACCAATGTTAACTGTAAACGATGAGCAAAATAATGTACATAATAGGCATATAGACAATCTCTAAGAAATAATACTTGAAGCTCATTCCATTCACCATGCATATTACTAGCACCATCATACCCTTGTCCCCTCATATTGTGAATTTGAATATTGTGTTGAACAAAGTGTCGGGTTGAGATGGACCGGCAATAGGGGGTGAATTGCCGCTGTAAAATAAAACTAAATCTTTTGTGCGGTCTCACAAAGAATTCAGATTAGTTACAATAATTAGTTAAAACAAACATAAATAAATTAAACTAATAAAAGGCTCAAACACAGAAATTTACTTGGTTACAACCTAGGTGGTTGCTAATCTAAGACGACTAAAGCTCACTATCAAAATGTTCTTCTGGTGGAGAAGCTTTTACAGACTTTGAAGCACAAGACAGAAGAAAAATAAGAAATGAATTGTATGCAGTTGATGGATATATTGAAATTGAGCTCTAGGGGTCCATTTATAGTCCCGGTCAAACTTGTCTGTTTGCTGACATGGCAGTACTGGTGCGCCTGAGTGCTCTAGGGCGCCTGACACGTAGCCTGGATGTTATCCGGTACGCAACGGTTGCAAACGGTAGATTGGTTGATAACTATGGACTCTCAAGCGCCTGTATGCACAAGGGCGCTCAAGTGCTCAGGCGCCCGTATCCATACGAGCGCCCGAGAAGCCTTTGGTCAGTAGCTCGCTGACCAAATTTCAGCGGGTTTTCTTTGGGTGATTTCTAGCCAACCGGAGTTAGGCTCATCCGAACCCGACTCCGGCTTTCACCCCTCGAGCGTCCTTCCTTTCGGCTTCTCGTCCCTCGTACGTCGCGCACGACCTTCTCACTCACTGGTGTACTTTTCCGCAGCTTCCACATCCCTCGGATGCACCTAGCCCATCGGCTCACTTTCCCGTGCAATCCTTCTCGTCCATGGGTTGCGTCTTACGCTCGACTTCCTTCGCTCGTAAGTTCCTGCACACTTAGACAGAGGGATCAAAAACCAACATGACCTAACTTAACTTGGTTGATCACATCAAAACTAACCAGGGCACCAACAATCTCTCCCTTTTTGATATGTATTAACCCAAATTCAATTGGAGTTAAAATAAAAGAAATAACACTAAGCATGAAAGAAATGTTCACAAATTAACACATCATCACCTCCCCTGAACTTAAGTTATTCTCCCCTTTGATCACAGTAAAAAAAATGGGGCACATCAAAAGCTAGTAAAAATATTTTTGTAGCTAATATGAATGAAATAATTTCTAAGCATTCTTTTATTTTTTTTGTCAGTAAAAACAATTTTTGTTGGAAAATATTTGAAAACTTTTGTGTATGCTTAATAAATCAAATAGTCATAGATTAAAATATTTAAAATTTTCAAAATGCGAAAAAAAAATTGGAGAAATTTCCTTAAAGTCAACAGAGAAAGAGTAGATCTAGAAAAATTAGATTTCATAAAAATAATTTTCTATCAAAATTTAAAATTCAAAATCAAATTTTATCTATTTTTAGAATTTAAAATTTAAATTTTGAATGTAAAATTATGAAAATTCAAAAAAATAATCAGAAAATTTTAAAAATTCACAGTAAGTAAAGAAAATATTTATGTATTGAGGAAAATATTAACATAATTTTATCAATTTAAAATTTCACTACTATTTATTTTTCAAAGACAGTAAATAGTCTGTTAAAAAAATAACAAAAAAACTGTTAGCACTAAAACATATAATGACTGAAAATTAATTCAGTAAAGACTTAGGAACTCAAAATAAGTTCCTATCTACAAGGTTAATTAAGAATTTTGCAGGAATATAGTTCTTAGATACTTTTCTATGTTAGCCCCTGTGATTTTTAATATACCAGTTTAGATTATCAGGATAACTATTTTTCTTTCGACGTAAACTTGCAATATCAAATTTTAGTTTTTAACTAAATTTCTCAAACTAATATTTTTATTTATCAGTTTATCAGAAACATAAAAAAAAACATTCATTAGTCAGTTTCATTTTTAATTTTTTATTCTCTTTTTTCTAATTTAAGATTAGCTTTAAGCATTGCTTTTTAGCTGAGTNTACGGCGGACAATATGGGGCAATTATACATCATATCTCCTCAATATAGCTCAGCCACAAGCGGCTGGTATCACAATAATATATAGAAATCACAACCACGCAGTTTATATTAACTCAAAAGATAACGGGTGGCTCAGCCACCATAAACATACAAGGACTACAATCCAAAGAAAACACAAAATATCTGATAACGAGAAAACTCGATAATGAATAAAATGTAACTTCAAGTATTAAAAACAGACAACTAAACCAAATACGAAAAGCAACTCAACTCTGGGGACTGGCGACTGGATCCTCTCCTGGCTCCAAGAAATACGACTACCTGCTATATATCTGAAATAACAAAGAAGAAAGCAGGGGTGGTGAGTCCGGACGGACTCTGCGGGTATATGAGTAGACAATAAGCATGACATAATACAAGATAACCAAGTAGAGAATCCAACAGGGTACAGTCCATAAGGAAATATAGAAACCTAATCATGCATAACATATGCAAATCGACATGGTATAAAGTCCGAATAGCGACTAAGCAGGTATAGAACAACTCAACAACAGTTATCAAGATATACATGCATGTCAAACATGTGCAACAATCATAGCTTATATAAGTGCATCAAACATAAACAAATGCATAAAAGAAATACGTATGCACATGATGCAATGACATGTGTCACCCCTGACGCCAGTCAAGCCGTCAACACATCCCATCTGTGTGACTGAGTGGGTAGGGCTGTGACAACTGTACCACTCCAACAACAAAATACCACATAAGGCGTGGTTGAGTGGACAGGATGCTGGGGAGTCTACACTCCAACCCCTATACATAGGGGGAGCTATACAGCTGCAATATCCCTCTAAAAACAACGGTGAGGGTGAGCCACCAACAGCTCATCCCTCTAAAAACAACGGTGAGAGTGAGCCACCAACAGCTCATCCCTCTAAAAACAACGGTGAGGGTGTCACTGTTTGGCATAACAGGACAGGTGCTCGCACTCTAATAACTACCACGACAACAAGTGGTTGAGTGAATCGAGCAACAATATGACTAACGACGGCTTAACAAAATGTAAGCCAACAGTCGTTAGTATGCAACGTGCAAGCATGGTGCATGATATACGATGCACAAACAACCGAAGAAACAACGATGCAATAAAATCCAACGAGTAAAACATGCATCGATACAACCAACCGGAAATCGAAAACCAACAGTTATGCGCTTACACTACTAGGTAGGATATTTCTAAAGCCAAATAAACCTATCTGTGTTTAATGGACTTCTAAGTACTCGCGTACAAGCGGTACTTTACAGAACAGAAAATCAACAGAGGACTGTACAGAAACGAATTTGCAATACTCGAAGATCAACGAAGAGTAAGTCTCAACGGCGATGTTTAAATAACAAACGACAAAGAACAAGGTCAAGCAACCTATCAGACATAACAAGCCATGCTTTTAAGGTAAAGAAGACTACTCGAGTACAAAGGAGAAAATACCCGCCTTTATTATATTTTGTGCCAACGATCTTCAAGTCCGGTGATCACCTTCAGCTCGCATCCTATCAATACAGAGTATAAAACAAAACTAATTACTCAAGTAATTCTAATAACCATGAGTAATTCATATCTTTCTCCTTTATTAGTTATCAGAGTTCTTTCTCAGTAACTATTTAATGATTCTTAAGTTTAGCTAATCACCCCTAAGTCATTTCAATTAATCTTTAACTTAATTAAACCAATTTGATAAACTCATAACTGATATCTAATCAACTATACTTTTGGTAATCCGGTTAACCCTTAACCAAAGCATACATGAACATAGATAGAAAGGGCACCTTGTGTAATTACCCCCAATTACAACTCCTACTTTCAAATTACTAAGAAAAATATGAGAACCCAAAAGGAAGGGCTTTGTCATACATTTCATTCTGGTAATTGAAATTACTGCTCATGGAATATTTCTTAATTTTTTTGACAGGATGCTTAATTGAAAGAGCAATATCAGAGGATTAAGGTAAGATCAATATCACAATAGCCCTTTTCCTCTATTCCAATTGGAGTAAACATCAGAACATAAAAACCCTAGGGACCCACAATAGCATCCCCCAACGAACAAGGTGAAACTCACGGTAATAAAATAGGGCAACTCAATTCCATGCACAAGATCGCCCAACCAAACTCTAGAACCGAACTCATCCAAGATCCCAAATCATAGATCATTCAAAACCAGAAATTATTCCATAGCCCCAACCCCATTCTGACAATTCATTCACACACAAAACTTTCGACCAAACAAAGACGTTATCCTATCTACACAACTCGGAAAGAAATTCTGCAATCCATACCTAATTAGTGGTCGTTCGCGCGCGAGGAAGGAGAAAACTTTCCGGCGAAGTGGAGGAAAAAATCGCCGACTTAGGGTTGCGGCCAATCGAGAAGTCGAGGCTCTCGGCGTCTCGTTTGTGCACATTGAAGAAGACGAAGAAGAAGAAACGACATAAGAGGAAGGAGAAGAAGAGGGGGGGGGGGGGGGGGGAAACGGCGCTACGAGGAGGAACCGCTCGTGTACGGGCTGCGGGCGGCGTCGAGGCAGAGGGAACTCGGGAGAAGTTAGGGGAGGTTCGGGAGAAGTTAGGGCACGGCTAGTTTTATTAATGTTTACTGACTTTTTGCAATTAAACCCAACAAGTTCAGTAAATTCCAAACTAGGCCCCTAACTTTCAAATTTCACATTTTCAACCCCGTAAAATTCGATATTTAACAGTTCTCCCTCTCGTTAAGGCGTCCCCATTCACGACACTGTAGCGATGTTACTTCCTTTCGTGAAGGCGTTTCCCACTCTCACAAAGGTGTCTCTACTCACGAAAAACCCCTAGCATCGTTCCCCACTTGCCTCCTGAAAAAGGTATGATCTTTGTGCCAACCAATTGTTTGTTTTCATTTTTACAGGAAGAGAGACTTGAGATGTTACAGGCATGTTAATACGTACCTTAGACTTTTGCTTATGAATAATATAATATAATGGTAATGCTCAATAGGTGCCAGAATGGCTAATGATTAGCACATGAGGTGTTGCCACCATGAGATCTGAGGGTCAAATCATGGCGAAGTCAGGTGTCTACCCTCCTTAATGGGCTAGTAACCTCCATGATTTACCTCCTCCATATTGATCTTGGGGCGGATTGACGGAGACCCTAGGGCGAGCGAATCGCCTTGCGCCACCATAATGACATTGATAACTTTTTTTACTAGTTTTTTTCAGCAGTATATATGCTGTCCAAGTGTGCTTGAATGTTTCGGTGGGGTGTGCTTGAATGTTTCAGCAGGACATAGAGATGATTTCTCTATTCATTATGTGTATGAAGATAATGAAAAGCACGTTGTTTATTTTTTTTATTGTTGACAATTGTCTTGGCTATCAAGAGGAATGTTAGGTTCATGAGGAGCATATCATATGTTTATCAGACATTTTCTAGATATAATATTAGTTCTATAAATATAAATGAGATGATTTTTCATAATGATTGACAATGTGTTGATAACCGTAGAACGGATAAAAGGTCTTTAGGCAAACTTTGTTATTAGTTAACGACTCATGGAAAATTGAAAGAAAACAAAAATATGTTAATTAGTGAACTTGTATTATCTTTTCTTCACATCATTGCACATAATGTGAAGGATAAGATCCAAAAATGACAAACAACTAGATCCAGTGAGACAATTAATAAGCAATTTTATTTAGTTTTGAACTCTATTCTATAAGTACACAACTTGTTGGACAAAACTTATTGAATGAATGTCATTTTGGAACTTTTTCTTATCATGCATCTTAGGTCAACGTGTGATGTTGTTCTATGGTTGACATACAATTGTGGTCTTGAATATTGTCAAATTTTCATAGCAATTCTTATCAATTTATTGTTGACAAATCGTGGTGACAAGACAATTCGCTCGTCCCTAGCGTCTCCGTCAATCCGTCTCAAGGTCAACATAGAGGAGCTAAATTACGGGGACTACGTACTAATTCGAATATTGTAGCTAGTACGTGAAGAAGACGGGCACACTAACTTATTGTTGACAAATTGTGTTCATTAATTGTAGTCGTGTTATATTGATGAAAATAGTCTTCATTGTTATTGCCCAATCTTGAAATGTGTGAATCTGAATCATCATCAAATATAATTAAGGTATCATCTTTAACATATCTAGGTATCTATGGATTATTTTCTTGAAAATAATTTGATTGTTTTTAGATGTCATAATTTGTCTGTCTTCAAGTAGCATGTTATTCATAGAGTTTTAATTTTTTTTTTTTTATGTGGATGCCTAGTCACTATGTGAAAATAGACAGTATACAGTGGTGTAGCCAGGATTTTCGATCAGCAGGGGCAATTTTTAATAATCTTAAATATTAATGTAGATCGATTTTTATTTTTTAAAAGTCTAAATTGCAAATTTAGGAGGCCGAAAAAGAACTTAAACTTGCAATTTCGACCATAACTCTTAATTCTAGTTGAAATGATGATTCATTGATCCCAAAATTTTTTTTTACTCAAAATCGAAAAATCGATCGAACCCGTATAAATCTTAAACTTGCTTCGGTCATAACTTGACCAAATAAACTCCAAATCAATCTTGATTTAAACCAATATAATCCTTATCTCTGTACCTGAATTTAGTTCAAATCTAATTCAATTTAAATTTAGCATCCTCTTACAATTTAGCTCATCTGTTTATTATTATATATTTATTTTAAAATTTAAAAATTTTAAATTTTAAATCATGATATTTTCTTATAAAAATGATACCAATAGATAGCTTAGTTCATTAGCTTTCTAAGGGAGTGTTTGGGAGAGCTTCTGCTACCTGCTTTTTAGATTCTGGCTACACAGAATCACTTTTGAGTGTTTGGGAAGGCTAGATTCTGCTTTAGCTTCTGTTACTTTTGCTCAGAAGTTAGAAGCAAGAATTTGATGCTTCTACCTGCTTCTGCTTTTTTATTTATGATATAACATTAAAAAATAATATTTATATCCTTAAATAATATATCATTTTACCTGATTGTCACTTTGCCTGATTGTACTAATATTTATTTTTAAATAAAATTTTATATTTTTAAATAAAATTTTATATTTTTATAAAATTTCAATCTTATTGTACATTTTCAGAATTATATATATATATATATATATATATATATATATATATTATATTTATATAAATTATATTATTTTTTATTTTTATTAATTTTATATATTTTTTCAAATATTCAAATTATAAAAAAATTAATTTTAATACTATATTTAAAATATAATAATAATTATATCACTATTTAAAATATAATAATAATTATGTGAACAAATTATTGATAGTATCGAAATTATATTTAAATAATTAAAAAATGATTAATTTATATAGTTTAAGGATATTATTGTCATTCAATTAAAAATTAAGCTTAAAAATAATTATTCTCCCAAACACTCAAACTTTATCTTGTATCAACTTTTGGCTTCTATTTTCAAACACTGCTTACTTTAGCTTCTTACTAACTTTAAGATAATGATCACTATAAGAATCATTTTTCAAGAAGTAAAAGCTCTCCCAAATACTCCCTAAATGTGTGATCAATTTCAATTTTTTATAAAAAATGATGATAAATTGACTAATTAAAATATATATATATATATATATATATATATATATATATATATATATATATATATATATATTATTTTTTAAAAAAAATGAGAGGGGGCGATCGCACCCCCTCTCATGAATGTGGCTATGCCCCTGAGTATACTTCAGATATTATTTAAAATAATAAATAAATAATTATTGAAGTAGACATGAAATGAAAAGGTCAATTTATTACTTTGTCATAAAAATATCAAAATCTTTCACAGATTTAAAATTGAATCGTTTTTCAAATTTAAAATAATATTTATTATATTAAATTTATTATCAGACAACCACTTCGTAATTATTCATCTATATCACTTCGTAATTACTCATTACCGAAGTGATTTTCACACTGAGGAGATGTCATTTAATTTGCCTCGTGGAGAGAGAAGAATAAAATAATATAAGAAAAATGTTGAACTGTTGTGTCTAGTGAAAGAAATTATTTGATTGTGTATCGATTAAGTTTTATTGTGTCATTTTAAAATTTATAAATTAATAATATTTATTTATTATATATTATTAATTTATTATTATTATTAATATTAATATATTTTATTTTAAAAATTAATTAAATATCAACTTTGATCCTGTCGACAAGCGAAGACCGGCTCTAACTCGGATGACTCGGTCTGACCAAGATGACCCGGTCTGCTGTAGCTCGGAGGTCGGGGTCAGGCTCGAATAGATAGGGAATTTAGGTCACTCGGCTCGGACCGAAATGGGGCTCGTAAAGGGAAGTTGAGGTTGCAAAGGAGCAGCGATCTCCTCTTTGGAGCCCAAAGGGGGGTTTATATAGGGGAAGGAAAACCCTCTGCCATGTCAGAGACGTTCCATCTCATTAAGGATGAGTCAGTTGTCAGACTGTGTAGCCGGCGGGTCTGGTTGTTTTATGAGGCTGACACAGCCGCCTGACAGTCTGTCCAGGTTGTCCCTTCGGACCTTCATTAATGCTGGCGGCTATGTCAGGTCATGATTATGTCAGAAATCTTTTTCGGACAGTGGGGCAATTCGGCTGATCTTTACTGCTGCCGGACCCTTCACTGGCTCTGGGTCGATCGCTCCGGGGTATGTCTCCCTGTCACCCTGGATCGGTCGGGTGAGCTCGGGTCATAAATCTCTTAGCGTAGGACTAACTTGAGGCGCTCGGCTGAGGACAATTGAGCTGAGGGATCTACTTCGGGCAACTGGCCCCGAGTGGCGACCTCGGGGCGGCTGACCCCGAGCGGCCGACCTCGGGTGGCTGACCCCGAGTGGCCGATCCCGAGTGGCTGACATCGGGCGGCTGACCCCGAGTGGCCGACCTCGGGTGACTGACCCCGAGTGGCCGACCTCGGGCGGCTGACCCCGAGCGGCCGACCTCGGGTGGCTGACCCCGAGTGGCCGATCCCGAGTGGCTGACATCGGGCGGCTGACCCCGAGTGGCCGACCTCGGGTGACTGACCCCGAGTGGCCGACCTCGGGCGGCTGACCCCGAGCGGCCGACCTCGGGTGTCTGACCCCGAGTGGCCGATCCCGAGTGGCTGACATCGGGCGGCTGACCCCGAGTGGCCGACCTCGGGTGACTGACCCCGAGTGGCCGACCTCGGGTGGCTGACCCCGAGCGGCCGACCTCGGGTGGCTGACCCCGAGTGGCCGATCCCGAGTGGCTGACATCGGGCGGCTGACCCCGAGTGGCCGACCTCGGGTGACTGACCCCGAGTGGCCGACCTCGGGCGGCTGACCCCGAGCGGCCGACCTCGGGTGTCTGACCCCGAGTGGCCGATCCCGAGTGGTTGACATCGGGCGGCTGACCCCGAGTGGCCGACCTCGGGTGACTGACCCCGAGTGGCCGATCTCGGGCGGCTGACCCCGAGTGGCCGACCTCGGGTGGCTGAACCCGAGTGGCCGACCTCGGGTGGCTGAACCCGAGTGGCCGACCCCGGGTGACGGAGCCCGAGAAATCTCGCCTGGGCCGATTTATTTCCCCTGGAACCCGACCGGGCCTCCGACCGAACTCCAAAAAAAAACCACCTGACCGGATCAAACTTGATTTAGTTGTAAATATGGCTAATGTTGAATAAAAATAATACAGCAAATATGTAAATATTAAACTAAGTTATATTTGATTATTACATGATCTAAGATTGAAATAACACTAGATTATATATATATATATATATATATATATATATATATATATATATATATATATATATATATATATATATATATATATATATACACACCCAAGATTATCACACCGTTATTATTGTTGTACCAAATCAATCTCTCCTATCTAGCTGCTTGCAAGTTCAGACAGATCTTTATGGGGCATTTGATACGTAAAGAAAAAAAAACTGAACCGACAAGATATCAATCTTGTCACTCCAAGAGAAAAATGACTAACCATGAAGAAATTAAACTCTTGATACGAAGAATAATGTGAAGAAATTATCAACAATAATCATTTGAAAGATGGAATACAAGAAAACTCTCACACTCTAACAAGAAGGAAGCAACCTATATATAGGCTTTACATCAAGATTCTTGAACCTATCACAGATCCTATAAAATAGGATTAGGATCACACCAGATCCTATAAAATAGGATCACACAAGACACATTCTAAACGCCAAAGACTTGGACAAAACTATCAATGATTAAACTTCAAAATTATAAAATAAACCATTTAACATGCAATAAACTAGATTGACTTAGTCTTCTAAGAAGATCACTTTATAATTCAACATAGGTTTGTTTTTCATTTTCATTTATGTAGAAAATGTAATTTTCTAGAAAACGTGTTTGGTTTGCATTTTTCGACCTTGTTTTCCAGAAAAAGATATAACGTTTTCTGAAAAAACAAGAGAACGAAAGAAAATTATTTTTCAGAAAATGAAAAAATATGATTTTCTGAAAAATGAAAGCAAACCAAATGCCCCCTTAATTTCTCTATCTTTTCTAAATCAATATCTTGCCCAGCCGTAGTAAGATTCCAACAATGATACGGAGCCATGAGAGAATACAATTCTTCCATGTCCTTTCCCTCTGCTTTCCCCTTTCCCTCTGCTTTCCAACCAGATGGAGGTATCCTTCGATGATGTCTTTTATCTTGGAGGCCACCTCCCTCACCTGATACGTACACAATTCATGAAAAAATTGGTGTTTATGCATGGGAATGGGATATTTCAATCGTAGAAATTTCCTAGAAGAATGAGAACTCAGTTGAATATTTATTGATCGAGGAATAAAAGTCATAGGAATAAAGAAAATCTCGCTTCACCTGTTCGATCCAAGCCTCGAGTAATTTGTTAGAAGCGGCAGCAGTCGACCGATCAGAGCCTTCGAGAAAGCCCTGCAACACCTTGAATTCGCCGGCGATTCGACAAACGCAAGCGTCAATCTGGTCTGAAGGTGAAGTTGTGCTCTGCAGCAGGAGCAATAGTTGGTCGACTGCGATATTGCCGAGGTTTCTGATCAGGAAGGAGAACAGCGCCGCCATCGCACACTCACTGCCTGCCTCTTTTGCTTTCTTTCAGTGGATGTGAAGCAGCTGCTTGCAAAGGTGCCGTTTTATAGCAACAGCTAAAGCATTAGAGCAGTGTGTACCAAGGTTCTGAAAGTTAGATCGAATATTAAATTGATCGAGATAAGGATTTAGAGGGTCAGAAGTTCAATCGGTTTAAGTTCAACTGGGATATAATTGGTATATAATAAAATATATATTTATATAAATATATGAAACTAACAACTTGTCTAACTATTTTCTTCATGATTGGATCAACTAAGTCGAGCATGTGATGTATTTTAGTCAGGAACTCAGCACGGTATTCTTGAAAAAAAGATTAGTTTCAAAGAAAAATTCAAGTTTAAAATTATTGAATTCAACAAACAGCAAGTTTATTCGTTTGAAATTTTAGGTGAAAGCAAATTAGGATTTTGACATTTTATTTTTCAATTTTTATTTTTCAGTAAAAAAGTAAAACTGCAAAAGAAAAAAAATCAAAAAATGAAAAATAAAATAAATCAAGTCAGTTTGCCTGATTCACTGGTTTCGACCGGTTCAGAACGGTTCACATCCGGTTCTTGAGCAACCGATTTTTAGAGTCAATTCGAACTGAAAATCTGGTCGGTTCCCGGTTCAACCGGTCCGATCAGCCGATCAGGTCCAATTTTCAGAATGTTGGTATGTACAATGTGCATGAAAGAAAAGGAAAGAGTATTTTTTAGTTTATGATTAAATTTGTTATGTTATATGAAGTTGAATGTTAAGTTATTAAGTGAGTAAAAAAAAAAGAATCGCAAAGAAGGAGGATGTTAAGATATATCTTCAAGTATACAAGGATAAATAAAATAAGAAATAAAAAGATCACAAAGATTATTGAAAAAGGATATTTAAAATGATATGAATACGCATCTAAGTTTTCAATAAATATCCTAATTAGATGATGATAAATACATACATTAATAAATAAATTAAAGAATAAATTCATTTAAGTATAAATAAAAATATAATGGGTGATTAAACTGGCACAAGAAGATTCATATTATCAAATTTATATAATGGGATAAAAATTTAGTTTTTATTGTAATAAATCGGTAAGGATGATTTATGACTAACTCACAACTGATTGAGCACCCATATGATTAACTCACAATTAAATGAAGTTGATCAAACATAAAAATAAAAATAACACAATTTAATCTTCACATATTATTTTTTACCGTCATAAAAAATTAAATGAAATAATTTAGTCTCTCACTTTAATTGCTTCTAATGAATAAACAAATAGATATGTATGTTATTATTTAAGTAAGAATATGATTCTTTTATTAATAAACTCATAATTAATTTTGTAAAGTTCAAAATTAAATTATATTACTGAAAGATTTATTAATAATTTCAATTTTTATCCTTCAAATTCTAAAAATTTAAGAAATAAAATCACAAATCTTAAAAACTTGAATTCAAATGATAAATCTATTATTACAAATATTAATCCAAAATTAAAATTTTAGAAAATAATTTATCAAATTCAAAAATGATTAATTTGAAATTATATTAAAAAATTTTTAAATTAAAATTTTAAATTTTAACAAAATAAATTCTCATTTGAGGATAAGATAAAATTTATGTGTACTATATTACACATGTAACACGTGTATGCAATTGATGGTTCAATTAATATATATATAAATTTAGAGCAATGATACATTACAGGAATTTGGAATATAAAACCCAAAAGGATGATGTGACACTTTTTGTGTACATATCTGATTGTCGCCTGGACACCGACGGTGGCCTCCGCCCGCCATCCCGAACCAAACTATACCCTAGGGGGCACAGTGAATCCGTTCGGGATCACTGTAATTAGAGTATCACGTTATTCCCGTTAGGTTTCATGCTCCAAATTCTCGTTGCGTATCATTTTTCATAAATTTATTTATCTAATAATTTTCTCAATTGAAACATGATATATGTCGAAAACCATCTAAATGTCATTTATTTCTTTTCCTTTCGTCAAGGTGAACACATCATTAGAATCATTGAGGGCATGCACATTAATTCCATTGAGCCACAATGACCGAAAGGAGCTTGCATTGTGGTGGGCACATCTAATTCGATGCTTCTCGCATAGGCCACAATGACATGTAGCCAATATTAATTTAATTAGATTCTCTTTCTCTTTCTCTATATATATATATATATATATATATATATCCAAGCCCGTCTTCATCGTACCAGAGCTCGTGTCTTCCTCGTTAGCTCTCGGAAGTTGCTTGGCCACTAAGGTGCATTTTTATTTTTATTTTATAATCCAGATGTTTAAGTTTCACTTTATTCTTTTCTTTATTCCTTTTTTTTTTAAAGTTGCTTGGCCACCAAGGTGTATTTTTTTTTTTATAATTGAGATGTTTAAGTTTCACTTTATTCCTTTCTTTAGTTCATCTATCAGATAAATATAAAATATAATTTATACATATTAAGTGCAACTTACTTATGAGGTCGCCAAGTAAAGAGCCGAAGGCAAATTATCTAATATATATTTATATATTAGATAGATTATTTTTTAAAATTTATTTATCAAATAAAATTGAAATATAATAACTTATACATATTTAGAAATTAATCTTCAAAGTATGAAATTTGAAATTAATCTTCACACACACACACATATATATGAAGATTTTTTTGATTTTTTTTTAACTCACAGGTATGTCATTTAGGGTGAAATGCCTTATCTTCTCTTTATTGATTCATGGATTCTCTGTGTTTGATGCTGCATCAAAAGAGGAATATAATCAGTTAGTGGCGATGATGAGTTTAGGGTTTGGTGTAGGTAGTGGTGATAGCATATTGTTTGTTATCTCCATGAGCGTTTCTCACCATTAAAAAGCATATGTTAGCCATAATATTCTTAGACAGGCAGTCGATGCAGAAACTAGAGTGGAGCACAGAATACTATATGCAGGTGGAAGAGACTCTTGAGACATAGGAATGTTTGAGAGAATTTTTGTTAGTTGTTTTTTAGATTCTAGCTACATAAAAGTATTTTTGAGTATTTGTGAATGTCAAATTCTGCTTTAACTTCTATAACTTTTACTCAAAAGTTGAAAACATGAATTTGATACTTTTTTCTACTTCTGTTTTTTTATTTATGATCTAGAATTAAAAATTGAAATTTATACTCTTAATAAATGTATCATTTTACATAATTATCATCACACTTTTAAATAAAATTTTATACTTTTATATAATTTATATTTTTAATTTTTTTATAGATATTTTTATAAATTTATATAATTTGTCAAATTTATATATTTTATTTTTATTAATTTTATATCTTTTTAAACATACATATTATTAAAAAATAATTTTGATATAATATTCAAAATATAATACTAAATATATAAAACATTATCGATGATATATCAAAATTATATTTAAATAATTAAAAATTAATAATTTATACAGTTTAAGGATATTATTGTCATTTAATTAAAAATTAAATTTGGAAGTAATTATTCACCAAACATTTAAACTTTGCCTTGTATCAATTTTTTACTTCTATTTCTAAATACTTCATACTTTAGCTTCTCACTGTCTTCGAGATAATCTATGTAAGAATCACTTTTCAATAACCAAAAATTCTCCCTAACACTCACGTAGCCTTAATTAGTACTGACTAGAAAGAAGGGGGACATGGTGGGAATTTAATTTTGGAAAAGGAATCAGGCAAAGATCTACAAAACCAGTCGAATGCAAAAGTGAATGCATGTAATTTTTTTTTTTTAAATGCTAACTTTATGAATCAGATCAAAGAACAGCATCTTATGCAACTTAAGCTTTTGGGTCTAAATCAAGCAACTCTGCAGTTCTTTCCGACCAAGCTACAAGTTCAGGATTCTCCACTTATGGAGACACTTTTGTGAAACACGCATGAAGCACCTGAAAACATTTGGAAAAGGGATTAGCTGCCTAATAGAATTTGCTATGATGAACAGCTAGGTGATATATATTGTAGTGTTTTTTAAGTAAGTGTGATTGAGAACTAATTTTGCTGAACAAGATACTGTCATCACTATGAAAGTGTTCTTGATGTCGGAGGAAATGTTCTTTTTTCCGGAGAGTTAACAAAAATAAATTGAAATTATACAAATTTCAATTTATTTGTTGAGTGGCCCGAGCTGCCTTTTAGGCAAAATGCAGTCTTCCAAGTAGATCTCCCAAGCAGGTTTCCTGAACCAGACGTCTTGATCCGGTCTTCCCGAGCTGAATTGCCAGAGCAGAGGCTCCCGACCAGGATTTGGAGAGTTGCTGAGGCCTGCGTAACGAAATTTCCTTAAAACAGATTTGTCCTCCTCTGACAGTGCTTCGAGAGTCCGATGGAATTCTGTCTCTCAGGATACAACAATGGGACCACGGACACAACGGAGCACTCGTTGCTCGTGGTGAACTGAAGAAGTACTCTAACGCTACCAGGAAGTCGAGAACGAGATGTAAGACAATCTATGTCCTCTCTGTTTTTTGCTCTCAATTACAACCTCTTTATATTGACTTAGACCCGCAATAATCAATGACTGAATTAACATCATTTACTGTCAATTAACCGGCCAGATCCAAACGTCTGGGGTTACTGATTTTTCATTTATTAATAGTTAATGCATCAGTTACATTTGAGGAAAACGTTAGGTTATCTGCTTAGACAAATTTTGTCCCGATCGGTCGGACATTCGACGCGCGTAGGTCATGCACGCACATAAGTCCACTTGGTTCAGTATAAATCCGGACCCTGGATTTGCACCCCTCCTGTGCACCCACGCGTGAGAGAGTCTCTCACCTTATATTTGTTCGCATCTAACATGCTTATGAAACAATATAAACCAACAATTATGGCTTAAGACTCCTAATGTAGGACTAAAATCTCATTCACAATGAAGTCTTTTTATTCTCCACCTTCCTTTCTATTCACTAAAGTCTCACTCACAATGGAGCATCTTTCCTCCCTTTCCATTCACACTATATCCAACACTTGAATCCTAAATCTTAAAAGCATTAAGTTGATTAATTTTTCATCTAAAAACAACAATTAACTAACTCCACTTTGGTGGCTTGTTTCAATTCATATGCAATATTACCATTCAAAGTCACAGCAAGGGTAAAGGCTGCTCGGTCTATGTTTACTTAGGGAGGGAAATTGAAAGGGTGGGGAGAGATGAACGAGAGTGATAAAAGTTGAAAGGCTCGACCCAACACCTCCGTCGGACCATCTCAGGACCAACATAGAGAAAGTAAATCACAGTGACTGAGAAGACAAAAGGTTGAGAGGAAAGACTTTTACACAGAGTGCAAAGATTTATACCCCACTAGGCCCGTGACTCAAATTCAAGATTTCTAGTGACAATCTATTAACTTTTTACCATCTCAGCTATGCCCGTAGAGACGAGAGATGAACGAGAGTGGCATGGTAAAGAGAGGAGCCAGAGAGATGAACCACTTGGTTGTTCACTAAAAAAAAGGAAAAGGTATCCACCGTGGAGGAATGGGAGGGAAGAGGATCCTCTTATCTCTCAATTCTCATGCACCTTTTCTATTAAAAAGGAGGGAATGATGGTTTGTGTTTTGCCACTCCCCAGCCCTCTATCTACCTCCTCCACTTTCTCCTATTCCCTCCAAGTAAATAAGACGCTCAATTTGTAACGACCTTAAACTCTATCATTAAACAAACTCACTAGGCAAGTGTTCCCTGTGGTTTTTGGGCTGGCCGCATTTAGCTCAATCTAGTTGACTTAGACCCGACCAGTGCAGGAACCAGTTAACTGAATGGAATACGTTATTAAACAAACTCACTAGGCAAGTGTTTCTTCTTGTGTTCTAGAGGCTTCTCCGCCCTAGAAAATTTCCGAGAAATAGAGAATTTGAAAGTGATTGCTGAAGTGGACTTTGAATTAATTTATATTTTAAAATTAAATTAGATTTTCATTATTTTATATACTATGTAATTATCTGTATGAGATATAATTAATGAGCAAGTAATTATTTGATTTAGAACTAATTCTTTTATTAGTGTTCAATAAAAATAATTTCTTATTTTATAGTTTGAGACTATTATTAAAAAAAAATCATAAGCAAGCAATTCAATTATTGACATTATAGCATTACAAAATACATACACAGTACAGTGACTCCATAGATATTTTATTTCACAATCTTGCTCACTCCCTTTTAGAACTATTTCATACATTAACAAATATGAAAACATATTTTAATTTCTTATTTAACGGATAGTAACATATGGAATGCGTCTAATCGTTTGATGGTCTGCATATTTTAATTCTCCCAGTAGCTCCTCAGGCATGCCACGGAGATGGAGACATTGGAGACGAGTGAGAAATTTGATGCCAAGAGGAACCCTCCTTATTTCTCCAAGATGACTCAATGTTAGCTCATGTAAACTTGCCATGGCACCTTCCTCTATCATAATGTTATTCAAATTCTTCAAATTTTCCAAGTAAAGACTTTTAAGATTAGGGAACCAACCTGTTCTGAAGTGCAGTTTTTGCCCGTCAAATGCATCAACCCTCAATGTTAACTCCACTAGTTTAGGCAATTGGCCGAGTGAAGGGAGTGGATCTTCGCATAGATGTGACCCAGACAGTTTCACAAGTGTGAGTTCTGCACAAGAAGAAATAAATCTAGGCATTTTCCCTTCAGATAATCTCCCAGTCAAATCCAACTTCTGAAATGGAGGAGTTTGAGAATTTAACATTTCCAAGTCGAGCCATTCACCCTTTAAGTTTAAGCGATGAAGGTTGCTCAACTTAGTCAATGAGTTGCAAAGTTGAGTACAATGGGCTTGTTCCACCTCCTCAACTTCTAATGATCGGAGCTCTTTCATATCTCCCAATCGTTGTACAAGCTTCTGGTTTGCTTTAACTGATCGCAGGGTTCGTAGATTTTTCCACTGCCATGCCCTTTCAAATGTTGGAACACAGCCAACTTCCCCAAATTCAACTTCACCTGCAGACACAAACAGATGTCGAAGTTGCTTCAATTGTGTCACACCTCGCGGCAACTTCACTATATTGGAATCACGGAGGTCAAGTGTTTGCAAACTCTGGAGCTTTTGGATATTGTTGGGAAGTTGTTGCACTTTTGTCTTCCTTAAACCCAAATAGTGAAGGTTAAACAAGGCTGAAACTTTATTTGGTAAATTAGAGATTGGAGCATGTTCCAGCTCTAACACCCTCAACATTTTCAAATTGATGAAGACTGTTCTTAGGAAACTTGAACTGGAATTGGAACTAGAAAACACAACCAAAGAGCGAAGTCGTGAAAGGTTCTGGCTCGGACTCATATTTAGATCAAGGGATTCATCATGTGTTTGGATGGAAAGGCGACGAGTTTGATTGTCCAAAACTGGGTGTGAACTATCAAGAATCATGCAAAATTTTGCCTTTCTAGATATTGCAAGTGTTACCTCTCTTACGACGTCATGTATTCTGAAAGCTTTCGGGCCTCCCAAAATCATTTTTCTCCACCACCTGAAGCATGGACCGATCCACAAGTTCAGCAAGATAGTCTTCAGCCTCCTCTTCCATTGATCTGTTTTTTCTCCTTACCTCCACGAATCCTTCAGCGACCCACAATCGGATTAGTTTCTTACTTTTTATTGGATAATCTTTAGGTAAGGTGCAACAATGTACAAAACAATGTTTTAGATGGTTAGGCAGATCATTGAAGCTCAGGTTGAGGACATACTTCACGTGATCTAGCGCAGAGTAGTTTCCAAACTCCCAATCAAGGCGATCGTGGACATTCTTCCATTCAATTTCACTCTTTTTCTTGAACGACAATAAACTGCCAATTGCTGCAATAATTATCGGTGAGCCGTGACACTTGTTCAAAATCCTACCAGTGTCAACCTCAAGCTCTTTTGGACAATCTTTGTTGTTCTCTCTTTGGAATGCCTTCTTGCAAAACAAAATCCATGCATCTTTTTCATTAAGCGGTTGAAGCTCTATGATATGTTCTTCATTTGCCATCCTTGCTACTTCAAGAATTCTAGTTGTAACAATGAGTCTGCTTCCATTGTTGCAATCAACAAAAGCACGTTTCATGTCATCCCACAAGTGTGCATGCCAAACATCATCTAACACAATTATATATCTCTTTTGCTGCAAATTTTCTCTGATGATGTCAAATAATTAACTGTGGTCGCTGCATGGTATAGATACCATTTGGGTCTGACTCATTTTTTCCTTTCTTTTTTCCCACGGAGATTTCTTGGATCATTGTTCTTAGGAGTTCTTCCACACAAAAATTTGGTGAGACTGTGAGCCATACCTGACAATCAAAGTGACTCTTCACAGCATCATCGCGATAGACATTTGAGACGAGAGTAGTTTTTCCATAACCACCCATTCCCCATACTGCAATCGTCGTCTTCTCCCTGCGAGTATCAGCATTAGTCAGCCATGAAAGCAACTTAGATTTGTTACCTTCTATCCCCACTAGATCATCTTCATCAATTGACATGGGTGAATAAGCTCGATAACGATGCATGTCACTACTTTTTGAATTCTCCACTCTATTCTCATTGCCGCCACTTATTATTAGACCGAATCGATCTCTCCTGCTTGCAAGTTCAGAAAGATCTTTCTCCGTCTTGTCTAACCGAGAATCAATATCACGCCAAGCCTTAGCAAGATTCCAACAAAGATCTGACGGAGCCATGAGACAATTCTTCCATGTGCTTTCCCTCTGTCTTCCAACCAAATAGAGGTATTCTTCGATGATGTCTTGTATCTGCAAGGCGACCTCCCGAGCCTAATACACAATTAATCTATGAAAAATTTGATGTTTTATGCATAGGATCAATCAATCGTCGAAATTTCGTAGAAGAACGAGTTGAACGATCGAGGAATAAAAGTCGTACAAGTAAAGAAAATCACTATCACTTCACCTGTTCGATCCAAGCCTCGAGTGATTTGTTATTAGCAGCAGCAGTCGACCAATTAGAGCCTTCGAGAAAGGCCTGCATCAACTTGAATTCGCCGGTGATTCGATCCACGCGAGCGTGAATCTGGTCTAAAGGTGGAGTTGTGTGCTACAGCAGTAGCCCAGAGCATCTGATCTGCGCTTGGCTGACTGCGATTTCGCCGAGATTGCTGATCAGGAAGGAGATGAAGGCCGCCTCCATCGCACTGCACTGCCCTCTTTTGCCTTCTTTCAGCGGTTGTGAAGTAGAAGTAGCTGCTTGCAAAGGTGCCGTTTTATAGCCAAGAGCCTGCTCTAGGGCAGTGTGTACTCTGGGTGCGGGAAAGGAAAGAAAAGAAAAGGAAAGAAAAACGAGTGGAAAGAATATTTAATTCTATTTCTACATTCAATAATAAAAATGATAATTAATTTTGATTGAAAAATTTATAAATTTAATGATAATTTAATAGGGACTGAGTTATAAAATCAATGGTATCATATTTATATCTTGATTCTAATTTTCGTATATCAAACATCATTAATGGGAATGAAATAGATTTTATTTCTATTTCTTCATTATAAATCCGCTTACTAAGCGTCCCTCAATATAAAAAACTAGGTAGCAATTTAATCTTCACATATTATTTTTTATCATCATAAAAAATTGAATAAACAAATAGATATATATTTTATTATTTAATTAAAAATCTAAACTAAATTTTTTACTAATAAATTCATAATTTATTTGATAAAGATTAAAATTAAGTTACATTACTAAATAATTTCAAAAATTATTAATAATTTTAATGTTTTATCTTTAAAATTCAGAAAATAAAATTATCAATCTTAAAAATACGAATTCAAAAAATAAATCTATTATTACCCATCTTAATCCAAAATTAAAAATTTAGAAAATAATTTATCACATTAAAAAAGATAATTTCAATTTTAAATTATATTTTAAAATTTTCAAAATTAAAATTTTAAATTTTAACTAAATAAATTCTCATTTAAGAATGAGATCAAATTTACATATATTCATATGTTATATTACACACATAATACGTGTGCATAATTGCTAGTTTCAATTAATACATATAAATATATTTATCTTCTTAATATAATGAAACATGATATATGTTGAAAATTAAACTATATGTCTAAATTTAATTTATTGCTTTTCCTTCCGTCTAAGTAAACACATCATTAGTATTATTTCTAATTCGATGCTTCTCGCATAGGCCACAATGACAGCCAATATTTAATTAGATTCTCCATAAATCCAAGCTCGTCTTCATCGTACCAGAGCTCGTGTCTTCCTTGTTAGCTCTCAGAAGTTGCTTGGCCACTAAGGTGCATTTTTATTTTTATTTTATAATCCAGATGTTTAAGTTTCACTTTATTCTTTTAGTTCATCTTATCAATAAAATCTAAAATATATAATTTATATATATTAACGTACAACTTACGTAGTGAAATCTTGATCATTCATCTCTATCATGTCCCAAAAATGGAATTTAGCGACGGTTGTTTTGCGACGGTTATGATAAACTGCCGCAAAATAAGTATTTCGCGACGGTGTTTGCGGCGGTTTGGAAACCGCTGCAAATTAATGGAATTTAGCGGCGGTTTCATTTTAACCGCCGCTAATTTATTGTAGTGTAGTGGTGGTTTACTCGACGGTCACATTTTATGCCAACATTTCACGGCGGTTTTACGCAACCGTCGCAAAAAATTGCCCTATAGCGTCAATTTTTGCAGAACTATTGTAGAAATTGCATTACAGCGGCGGTTTTGCAAAACCGTTGAAAAATTTTCATCTATAAATATAACGGTGATTACAAAACCATCGTAAAGTGTAAAGTTTATATTTATATGTAAATTATATTAATCACAATGATTTTTATATTTATATGTAACTCATATGTAAATTATTTTAAAAAGATTCGATTAAAAATAAAAAATAATTAAAAATTAATTAGATAATTTCATATTTTTCTACTTAAAAATATTAATTAAATTATCACATACATAAAAAATTTACTAATATATATTATTAACGATTTAATAAACTAATAAATACTTAAATAATTAATTTTTCTATCGATTAATTGGATTACCCACAAATTTATAAAATCATAATATTTATCATTCTAAATTTTTTTTTTGACAAATTAGATTTTTTTAATTTTTTAACATAATAGTTAATTTTAAATTATAATTGTTTATTTTCACTCTTATTTTTTTAAAACCAAAAAAAATTAAAAAGACATTTGCGCATGAAATATTTAGAAGCACTTTAGTTTGCCCTAGACAAAACGTTCGCGACCTAAACACCGCCGCATCCTCACCAAAACATTCACACCCTCGTCCTCACGAAAAGGTTTGTGCTCGTCGTCACCGTTCATCGTTTGCCGTTCGCCGTTCATCATAATATTTAATTAAATTATCATATATATCTATATATATAATTTACTAATAAATTGATAACGATCAATATATGTAACATAAATAAAATAGAAAATTATATTATTATTAACGATTAATATTTAATATATTGATTAAATAATTAAGTTTTTCATCCATTAATTCCTCACAAATGCCCTAAATGCCGACGCATTCCTCACAAACGCTGCTTCGCATTTGCCCTAAACGTCGTATTCCTTTCGCGGGCTTGCCCTAAACGCCGACGCTACCTCACCACCAAAACCTTCGCGTGCCCTCACCGTCGCCCTCACCGTTCGACGTCGCCTTTCGTCATTCGTCGTTCATCGATCGCTGTCATCGTCGCTGTCTCTCCATCTCACGGTCTCTCCATCTCACGGTCTCTCCATCGTCGCTGTCTCTCCATCTCAAGGTATCCCTCTCTGCCTGTCCGTCTCCCATTTCCTCTCCCTCTGTCTCTGTTTATTTACATTATCATTTTTTCAAGGGTTTGAATCTGAATCCTTTAGTTTCCAATGGTAATCAATCTGAATCCTTCAAGAGATTCTTTGTGTGTTGTTCAACATGTTGCTTTCTCATGTATTACTGAATGCTTGTTGACGGAAAATAATTTATTTTTGTAATTAGATGTGGGCGAGTGGAGATCCTTACCTACAACATTGTGTGGAGACAGCTGTGCTACTTGCAAAGATTGGTGTTGATGTCACAGTCGTTGCTGCAGGGCTGTTGCATGATTCAGTGGATATATTCTTCAAGAGTTTGGAGCTGGCCTTGCTGATCTTGTTCAAGGGGTATTCTTATCTCACATGATATTTCATTGATTAATTCTTCTATGAAAATAAGGCATCCAATTGTTCTACTCATCTAATCTGCTTTATATGTATATTCTGTAGTCAAGTTATACTAAATGATATCTTTAGGTGCAAGGGAAAATTGTGCATAGAGTGATACAATTGAAGCATTTCATGCTCAAAGTCTAGTTAGTTTATCACCGACGAAACATCTTCCTGATATTTTGATTCATGTAGAAATTGCTTTAGGTGCATGAACCTCAAAGTCTAGACACTTGCCCTCACTGTCTGCGTTTCTTTCTTTTTTTTTTCTAATTCATGTAACTTGTAGTTGCTGGGCCTCCTAGAGAGCTTCAAGGGAATGACAACAGATCAAATTACTTCTCAGTGTTTGCTCAAATCTTACATTAGTGGTGGTATCCAACTAGTTAGAAAGACAGACATGCAACAACTGTCTCAATTCTCTGCACATTGCATCAGCAATGTAGAACAACAGCAACCCTGCAATTTTGCTGCTTTTGTACCTCTAGATGAAAGAACTCCATTACAGGTACTGTCCTTGTGTTTGCTTAGAATGAAATAAAAACTTCTAATTAAGTTTGTTGATCTCGATTATGGGTGTCTGAAGAGAGCTGAATGGATCAAGTACCTAGCAACCTTTACAAATTCAGAAGTCAGAGCAAATTCAGTTTATGATGCTGTAAGGCCAGAACAACTATTCAATTATGCGATTTTTGCCAATCAATATAAGACATTTCATTCTTGAATTTGAGAAAATTGTCTGATTAAGGTCTTAACTTATAATTTTGCAATGTTTTGTGATCTAGAGAATATCGGTGTCACATCTTTAACTAGTCAAATATTGCAGGTTAAAGAAAATTATATGTGCTTAAAAAAAACTGGTGCAAATCTTACATCCAAGTTGAAGCCCATTGTAGCATTGGTGGTGTATAACCTGGTTTTTCTGAAGTGTTGTTTTTGTTCATTTTGGTGAAATTTTAGTTCAATGGTGAAGTTCAAATTTATAGCATGATACTAGCACTTTTTATTGAACTCGTATCGATCGGTTACTGTACCTGTGCAGGGAGTATGGTCATTTTCCAAAGAAAGTTTTGAATAAGAGGTTAGGAATTTCACAGCTCGTATAAACTCATATGATTGAAATGTGCAAACTATATGCTTATTTTATATATTGCAATGAAGTTTGAAAGGGATGCAGGAGGAGAGAACATCGATGACACTATCAGTGAAAATAGCTACAATGTTTCAGATCCGGATGATATGGACAATTTTCATGCAATCCTTTGTGTAAGGTTTAATCACAAGATTATTTTGGTGCCTCAAAATTCTCTGTTTCAAAGCTTACTAGTGATCCTTTTACTTGATTTTGTATGCATATCATTCTTAAACAATGAACTATACTTTAGTATCTTTGTTGCTTTCTTAATCGATTGACTTCATGATGTGTATCACCACCAGACGCTACTGACTGAAGTACTTCAAGACTTGAATGATTACCACCACCAGCAACAACATTTGGCCGGTTATTCTCATTCCATATATCATTCTTCATCTTTTTTTAATTAGTTGTAACTAAATAAGTTATGCTTCTAATAGAGGACATGGTTGTTTGCTGGTATGAGGATGAACGGGTCTTCACTTGCATGCTCCATCAACTAATCTGATGGTCTAATATGTTGATTTTCCAAGTGCATTGAAGCTAATCTTTTTCCTTAGTACTGAATCCATGACTACCTTCTTAATTTATTTGTTTCGATCGAATGGGAAATCTTGGATTTGAAAAATTGATAGCAATATGTCTTTCTTGCAATTAAGTTTTCTCTCGTATAACATCTTTATTTTTATAACATCTTTTACAGGATCAAACTTCTAATATTGACGTTTTATCTAATTTCAGGCAACAGACAGGCTCACCATTAGAAGCAAGGCGCTCTTCCGAAGCTAGTCATGAACCCCAAAATGAAGGACTATCATCATCATCTAACCCTTAGTCTTTTTTTCTTTAGATTACAGGTTTACTGATGTTAAGATTTTTTTATGTTAAGGATTTGTATTTGTTTAGACATTAGCAAGATAAACTTGCATTTTATGTATTGGTTTGTTCTTAATAACTTTTGAATTAAATTTAGTAGTGTTGGTGCAAAAAACACCTATATAAATTAGTTGTGACGATTTCAAATTGCGCACAAATTAGTTGAGCATAATGTTAATTAATAACGACGGTTTCATAAACCGTCGCAATAATTTTAGCAATTTCATGCTAATAAAATTGGTGGTGATTAACAAACCGTCGCTATTAGTCATTTGCGGCGGTTCGGAAACCGTCACTAAAATTATAACGTGCTTTTTAACAAAGTGATTTGCGGCGGTTCAATCACCACTAAAACCGTCGCAAAATAACTCGCAGCGGCGGTTCGAGCAGCTACTCAAATTGCTACACAAATCGCCAGTATTAACCATTTGCGGCGGTTTGAAACCGCCGCTATTAACTATCACCCTTCAACATTAGCGGCGGTTTCCAAACCGTTGTTAAAATTTTAGCGTGACTTTTTAGTCAAGTGATTTGCGGCGATTTAACCGCCACCCAAACCGCCGCAAAATAATTTGTGGCGGTTGTACCAGCGGTTGCTCAAAACCGCAGCAAAATGGCTGGCGACACTACAGATAGCGGCGGTTTCAGAATCGCCGCAAATGGTTAATAGCGGCAGTTTGAACCGCCGCAAACCACATAATGAACCGTCGCAAAACACCTATTTTGGTGTAGCATTTTTGATGGGTGATACGTAGGTTGTCATTTATGCAGGTACTCATGATTATATACCATAAGTTGTGCATCATATCATTCCTATATATATATATATATATATATATATATAGTGAAAATATGATAAATAAAAATATCGATTTTGATCAGGTGCGGACCGCGCCCTGCAGACCGCGTGCGGACCGGGTACGTGGCACCTACCTGATCGGTCAAGTTGACCGATCAGGCACTGGCCTGATCGGTCAGGGACTTCCCTGACCGGTTAGGAAGTTGCCTGATCGGTCAACCTGACCGATCCGTCGTTATCCAGTACCGACGGATTCACCGCTATCCGACGGGTTCACCGTTCCCCGACGGGTTCACCGCTACCCCTAGGGTTCACCGCTCATTCCTGAGTTATAGTTTTGTTCGGGGGCGTACCGACGGATTCACCGCTATCCGACGGGTTCACCGTTCCCCGACGGGTTCACCGCTACCCCTAGGGTTCACCGCTCATTCCTGAGTTATAGTTTTGTTCGGGGGCGGCGGCTTAAGGCCGCCGATGGTGTCCGATCGACGATCGGCCACCATCGGTGCAGCGAGTTGCCTGACCGATCAGGCAGTTTCCTGATCGGTCTGGCGATTGGTCCGCACGCGGTCCGCACCGCGCGGTCCGCACCGCGCGGTCCGCACCGCGCGGTCCGTAGTAGATCATTTCTCATAAAAATATGATAAATTATAGGAAAATGATATAGTATATAGTGAAAATAGATATTTAAATTTAATAAAATAGTTATTTTATTTTAAAATTTATTTTTTTGATAGAGAATCTAATGGATGCTCTTAGTATTATTGCGGACACATTCCATTGAGCCACAATGACTGAAAGTAGCGTGCATTGTGATAGGCCCATCTAATTCGTTGCTTCTCACATAGGCCACCAAAGATAGTTAAGTTTTCAGACGATTCTCCACCCAAGCCAGTCTTCATCCTAATAGATCGAGCTCCAGTGTCTTCCTCATTATGTAGCTTGGTCACCAAGGTGCATTTTTTATTTTTTATTTATAATCGAAAAGTTTAAGTTTCACTTTATTCTTTATATATATTAGATATATGATTCTTTTAAAATTTATTTATCAAATAAAATTGAAATATAATAACTTATACATATTTAGAAATTAATCTTGAAAGTATGATGTAGCAACATAACCCCTCTAGCCCCATCAGGCGGCTCTCTAGACCATGCCTTACGGTCTTCCCACCCCTGGCAGTGGATTTTTACCTTCCTCAGGATTCGAACTCTAGACCTCCAGGATAAGTACTAGAATTTATGAATCCTGATAAAGGCAAAAATCCACTGCCAGGGGTGGGAAGACCATAGGGCATGGTCTAGAGAGCCACCTGATGGGGCTAGAGGGGTCATGTCGTTATATAAAAAGGCGCCTTTTTATTGTAACGACACGGTCTCTCAACCCCTTTGGCGGCCAAATCAACATTTGGTGGCCCAACAACCTGGCGGCCAAATCAACATTTGGCGGCCCAACTATGTCGTCGACCAACAACCGATGTCGACGACCAACAACCGTGTCGTTACTCACTAGGTCTTTCCACTCCTGGGCGTGGATTTTTGCCTTCCCAGGATTCGAACCCTAGACCCAGGCTTAAATCTAGTTCTTTATGAATCCTGAACACCAATTGGTATCAGGATTCATAAACTTTAGTACTTAGCCTGGAGGTCTAGAGTTCGAATCCTGGGGAAGACAAAAATCCACTGGTCAGGGGTGGGAAGTATTTGTGAGTAACGACTGCCCAATAGGTTGCCAAAGGGGCCGCCAAATAGGATTTGGCCGCCCAAGGGGCCGAGGGTCGCCAAGTGGGCCGCCAGTTAGGCCGCCCAGGGGGCCGAGGGGTCGGGTCGTTACAATAAAAAGGCGCCTTTTTATTGTAACGACCCGGCCCGTCTACCGACCCATTTATCGGCCCTCACGACCGTCGTACCGTCGTACCGTCGACCATCGACCGTGTCGTTACTCATACTAGGTCTTCCCACCCCTGGGTGTGGATTTTTGCCTTCCCAGGATTCGAACCCTAGACCCAGGCTTAAATCTAGTTCTTTATGAATCCTGAATACCAATTGAGCTAATTGGTATTCAGGATTCATAAAGAACTAGATTTGAGCCTGGGTCTAGGGTTCGAATCCTGGGAAGGCAAAAATCCACACCCAGGGGTGGGAAGACCTAGTATGAGTAACGACACGGTCGATAGTCGACGGTACGACGGTCGTGAGGGCCGGTAAATGGGTCGGTAGACGGGCCGGGTCGTTACATATGAAATTTGAATTTATTCCTTTTAATTTTTTTATAAATAGATTTGAGCCTGGGTCTAGGGTTCGAATCCTGGGAAGGCAAAAATCCACACCCAGGGGTGGGAAGACCTAGTATGAGTAACGACACGGTCGATAGTCGACGGTACGACGGTCGTGAGGGCCGGTAAATGGGTCGGTAGACGGGCCGGGTCGTTACATATGAAATTTGAATTTATTCCTTTTAATTTTTTTATAAATATACCATGCCCATATGGAGATTCTAAAGCATGAAAATATAAAAAATTAGAATCTATAAACACTTATACAATGGCTTGACGAAAATCTTATATCATCGTGCTTATTCTTGGAAGGTCAATCACGAAGATTAAACCTCCCTTTTATTAGGTTCACAAATCAAATCTCAAATGATGATGTTCTTCTCAATTCCAAATTCTTTGGTGATACCCCCAAACATCAGCCCCACAATGAGAGCGTATGCATTTCTCAAAATTTAACATCGTGTAAATTTTGATCTAGATATACCTAATATCTAATTCCGAATTCAACTTATGAATTTCAATTTAACCTTTAACAAATTCAGTAAATGATGAGTTCATTTATTCTGATTATTATTAATACATAAATGATATCATCTTGGCACAACTTTTAAAGCGACCCCAACTTATGGTACGTCTCTATTTACAGTGACATAAGTTGTCCCATAAATAATAGTTTTACCTCTATTTATACTTAATAAATAGAGATGACTGTCCATTTAAGTGAACCAATCTCAGCATGTCAATATGCTCATCGAGACTTTATCCAAATTTAACAAGGACATTTATACTGAATAGATCATGTACATTTCATATATTTAATTGTCTTTATAATATATTACATTTTATAAAGTCCCAAATACTTCACACATCCTTAAAACGACTCTTTAATTAATGATTTAGTAAATGAATCTGTAAGTATAACACATGTAGGGATATACTCAAAAAGTATTTTTTTCTTGTCAATAATATCCTTTACAAAATTATACTTAATTTCTATATGCTTCCCTTTACTGTGATATTTGGGATCCTTGGAAAATATTATAGCAACTTGATTATCATAGTACACTGTAAAATGACTCCTATTATCCTCAACAATCTTCAGATATTTTAGGAACCTTAGCCAGACAGCTTTTAGCACAGCCGTTGCATAAGTCACATACTCAGCTTCCATTGTCAACAATATTACACAAGTCTATTTCTTACTATTCCATTAGATAATGTCACCATTCAATAAGAAGATATAGCTAGATATGAATTTTCTATCATCAAAATCCCTTGCCCAATCTGCATTTGTGTAGCTAGACCTTCAGGCTCATCTTTGATCCTTGGAAGCAGAAACAATAAGATGCTATTCCTTTGAAATATCTTAATATCCTCTTCACTATTTTTCAATGTCTCGATCCTGGGTTTAACTGGAAACACCTAACTAAATCGATAACATAGCTGATATCAAGACGTGTATACAACATAGCATACATTATACTACCAATGACATTGGTATATATATGAAGAATCTTGGCTATTTTTTCTTCATCTCGACTATTATTTTAAGAATCTTGGGATACATACTTTTGCTCAAAACGATATCTTTAGTTACAGGTGTTTGTTTAATGTTCAAATTTAACATATGAATTTTTGTAGCTAATGGCGTAGCCAAGATCTTCAACAACCTTGGGCTACATTATGAAATTATATATAATATTTAACAAACATATAACATTTATATATCAATATCTTTTTACATAGTTCAAAGTTCATACAAAATACTTCAATATCTACTTAAGTTGTGCTCGACGATATTTTAGAGTATAAAACTCATCTATTACTGATTCTAAATCTATTTTCTCAGATAATTGTCGATCTATGTAGAGAATCATGCAATCAGAAAGTAAATCATCATTCATCTTGTTGCGAGGTGTCATTTTGAGAAATTTCATGGCTAAAAAGGCTCTCTTGCCGTTATAGTTGATACAGGAAGAGTCAATACAAGATGAATCAATCTTTGAATCATAACATAGCTCTCGACCTTTTTGTCACAACTGTTGAGGCAATCTGTGGTCCGGAGTGACCAAGTGTTTTGATGTTTAGGCAAAGGGTTTAAGTTAGGTTTACCCTTGTGTTCTTATATGTGTATGTTGAATATGCAGGTTGTACAGGTTACACATATGGACTTGACTGGACGACCTCGATACGGTGAAGGATGGCATGGAGGCAAGCTGGTGGCTTGCGTGCGCATCCGAGAGACTTTGGATAGCAGGGACGATGAGATGATGGGCACAGACTTCGAGGCATGCGTGAAAGATGGCATGGAGGCAAGCTGGAGGCTTGCGTGCATCCGAGGGACGGGACCCTAAGATGAAGAGGGCGCGAAGGCAACAGTCGAGGCTGCGAAGGAGGAGTCAGTCGAGTCGTGAGGGTACGAGTGCTGTGTGATTGTACTCGGGAAATCCTAGGGTTCGAGTGCGGAGTGGAATGTACTCGGGAAGGGTAACCTTAGGTATGTGAGAATACCAGTCGACTGGCCTGAGGACAGTCGACTGATGAAACTCACAGAAGGTTCTCAGCCTGGGACCAGTCGACTGCCCTGGGGGCAGTCGACTGGTAGGCGCTGGTGAGTTGGCTGAGAATTCGAACGTTGGGGTGCAACGGTCGAATTTCAGTGGCACCAGTCGACTGCCCTGAGGGCAGTCGACTGGTAGCGAGGGTTTCATCCCGAGTCCTATTTAAAGAGGACTTCGTGGTGGCTGAGATTCTCGACGAATCTTGTCTTGGTTAATGGCAAGATAGTAGTCTTTGTGCTCAGAGGTTTTGCTTGGGGTTGTGGCGAGGTTTCTCCACCCACAAGGAGCGACGAGAGCTAGCCAGAGGTTATCCGGGGAGTGATCCACCGACGGATTCTTGGATTAGTCACCCGTCTGGGGTGGATACCAAGTAAATCTTCCGTATTAGCATTGGTTAGTATTTGTTTAATTGTTTTTATTGTATATTCCGCTGTGCAACTAACCGTGTATGAACAAAGGGGTTCGAAAGTTGTTATTCACCCCCCTCTAGCAAACACAGTCGATCCATCAGTTAGTATCAGAGCAAAGGACCGCTCTCGATTGGACTAACCGTCGAGGGAGCACACGCTAGAGGAAGAAGAACATGGAAGACAAATTTGGGGATGATATTTACACTCCACCACTACTATAGCATAAGTACACAAATCAAGAGGGCTTTTCAATGAATAATAATGAAACCAAGTACTAACAAGAGAACAAGAATGGTAGAAAACAAAGAAGAACATAGAGAGCATAAAAGAAGATCAAAGAGAATATGAGAGCATTGAGGTAATTAACATGATGTATACAATCAAATAATAGGCCAAAATAAATAACTCAATCAAACCTCCAACACTCAAAATTCTCCTTGCACATTCTCAATACAATACACAACAACCACTTACAACACTTCTAAAAAAAATATGCATGTATGTATCAACAACTCTTGAATTTCTCTAAACAATAATATCAAAAGAGTACACATCAAGAAATTATTCTTTTTTGTTCATCACTAACAACATCCTGAATGCTTGAGGGAATTTTTTTTCACTCTCTTTAATATTTTTTTTCATTTTTTCACTTTTTTATTTCATCTTTATTATTTTTTTCTATCTCTCATTCTTTTTTTTTCACATAGAGAGATTTTCTTCTTTCTTTTTTTTTAGAGAGATTTTTTTTCACACAAGCATTCATCCATACACACTTATCTCCCCCCCCCCCACACTTAAAGCTTGAGCGTCTCGCGAAAACTACTAAATATGTATCAAAGTATGATAACATCTCAAACTTAAAATAATAGAGGCTAATAATAGATAAATAAAAATGTACTCATCATGCAATCACCCCATGCTTTCATCGAATGCTCAAGGAAAGAATAAGCTAACAAAAATATGACAGTGATAATCTAGTGACAATGAGAGGATCTGAAAGACAATGAAACATGAAGGTAATAGGTGAAACACTCACTAGTAACAGTAGCAAAGTAGAGGAAAACTAAGAGTTCAACAAGAAAGGTTGCCTCTATCATATTCATGTAAGCTTATGCTAATGTAATTTCAAAAAGAATCAAAGCAAGTTCTAGAGTATCAAGTATCACAAATGCTATCACACATAAGAGGATTAAGGATAGGCATGGCAATATCCTTACTAGGTGAACAATAAAATGTTATGCTTAATCCAACAAGATAGAGTTCATCACCACAACAAATGACTAAATGCAATTAATATCCCCAAGCATACCAAGGAAACCAAAACTCAATAATCAGACTTAACAATCTTTTATGATTCTCAAAGCATAATAAAGGAACATGTAAGGAGATACAACTCGAAATCAAACAAGGTTTATTCAAGACCAAACAAATTGCAGAATGCGGAAGCAAAACATAAATGCAAAGTATAAAAGCGAACAAACATGCAAGTATAAACATAAAGAAAATGAGAAAAGGAAAGTAAAGGAACAAACTCCCCTTCAAATTGGGTAGAGAGCACGGAGCATCCATCTTGGGAGAACTATCCTCACGTAGTCAATCTCGTAGTGCACGGATTTCTCCCTTATTAATTCTGCACAAGCATCTTCCGGTGGTCGGAGACGATTAAGGTTCAGAACCCACTTAAGAGGTGAAGTGCTACTAGTCAAAATAAAAGCAACTCCTCCCTCTTGATGCTTTTTGGAAGTCCTTCCAGGAGGTTGGAGTCTGTTCAGATGGAGCACCCACTCCAGAAGTCTACGTGGCCCTGCAAAATCATGTAATACCTCTCTTAAGCGTGCAGAGTAAGAAAGAAGTGTAAAATCATCAATCTCTATATAAAAAGAATCCAAAAATGCATCACTGCCAAAATAATCAATGTTGGGTACCTCTATCAGTTTTTCACTGTCAATATATGCATATGATGTGTCAAGTAATTCATCAGTACCAATAAAATCACCACTAGGTACCTCCATAGAATTTTCACAATCAATTTCTAAATAAGATGTAGCAAGACATGCATCACAACCAATAAAATCAATCTCAGGTACCTCCATAAGTTTTTTACATTCCACTTCAGCATAAGATATAGCAAGAGATTCATTACAATAAACAACATCAATTTCAGGCTCTTTTAAAAAATTTTCATAATCCATATCCACAAAAGATGTATCAAAAGATTCATCATAACAAACAACATCAATTTGGGGCACTTCTAAAAAAAATTTACAATCCATATCCATAAAAGATGTATCAAGGGATTCATCATAACAAACAACATCAATTTTAGGTGCCTCTAAAATTTTTTTACAATCAATAAAATCAGTTTGAAGCACCTCTATGCAATCTTCAGAAGAAATAGGAGGAATACTTACCTGATCTTGCTGAAGAATACCTGGAGGTTCTATATGAGTAGATGTAATTATTAGTTCCTCCTGGTAATGAGCAATCTCTTCTTCAGGTTCAGGTTCAGGTTCTGGTGATTCTTGGGTTCTTGCTTTCACCATGCAAGTCCTTACACTTCCTGGTTTGTCCTCTGAATCTTCTAATGTATCCATCACTGTTGGTGGTCCCTGGGGCTTAGTGCAATCCCCTACACCTGTAGAATCATCTCCTATGCATGCTTCTTCAGTAATTTCTGTAGCAACAATATTAGAAAAATTAGGACCGTCAATAACATTATCATCACAAAATAAAAGATGAGAAGGGTCCTGTAGTGCTTCAGAATCCTCTTCTTGAGCTGAAAAATTTGGAAATGAATTTTGAACAAGAACTTCAGGAGGAATGCATGCTGTAGGTTTCCTGATTTTGATGACTTCTTCTTCTTCTTCCACCAACCTCCAAGTTAGTTCACAATCATACCCCTTAAAATCCTGAGTAGCCGGAGGAGATAATTGTCCTGATCTTTCGGCTTCTGTATGATTCATTTGATCGACCAATTGTTCAAGGCGTCTTCCAATGTCTTGAAGCCTGGTGTAGAACTCCTGTTGGTCTTGAAATGTAGCAAAAGGCTGCTGAAGACCATGAGTAGGATGTGAATTCTGAAAATCAAATAGTTGGGGCTGCTCAAATGGTTGAATGGGTTGATTAAACTGCTGAAAATTGGGTTGATAGCAAGGATGATGTTGCTGGAAATTATTGTTCTGAAAATTCTGAAGTTGGGGCTGAGGTGGCTGAAATGTTTGCTGAATTGGCTGAAATTGAGGCTAGTGAAATGGTTGAAAATTTTGTTGAAAATTTGGATTGTACCCTTGCTGAAAATTCTGAAATTGTGGTTGAAACTGCTGTGGTGGCTGATTGAAAATTTGGTACTGGTGCAAATCTGAGTAGGGCTGCTGAAATTGTTAAAAAGGCTGACATTGTGGCTGCCCTTGCTGAAATTGATAACTTGGTTGTTGAAAATTTGATTGGAACTGCTGAAAATATTGGTTCTGCTGTTGAAATTGCTGATACGGCTGCTGGTAAGTAGATGAAAACATTTTGAACTGGAAGTCCTGTCACAAAGCAAACAAAATGGCAGCAACCGTATACAAAAGATAAAGCAATCAGAATAGAATCAAAGAATATAATTATCAAGCACCACTACATTCCCCGGCAACGGTGCCAAATTTGATAACCGCTTCAGTCGTGTCACGGTTTCAAATACAATTTAATTATCGAACTCCTCTACACTAATGTAGCATAGAGTAACTCGAGTCGTCTCCCAACGAATGTAGTTGATGAATGATAAATCTCAGGATCATATTTTATTGCTTTTGGGTTTTGGATATGAAACTGGGTTTTGGGTTTAAGAGCTAGGACTACGAAATGAATAGCATAGTAAATATGAAATCTAGCCTAATTAAGGAAAAACAGTGCAGGTAATGAAATCTAATTTAGCCTGGCTACAATTGCGGTAAAGAAAAGAACTTGAAATTAAGCATCAACAAAATTAAACAGGGAACAGAAACCTACAGCATTAAAGAAATTTAATTTCCTAACCTAATTGCATGTAATGAAGACAGAGAACTCAAAGACATGGAAAAAGCAATACAAAACAAGAGTTAATCAACTAAGAAACATCACAATTGAAATTAACTGTTCTAAGAGACATTTGACCAAACACCTCATATACATGATTGAAATTGATTCAAGAACGTGCAATTCAAATTGGGGAAGTTCCATCAACTACAAACATTCACTCAAAAACAAACATAACAACTCAAACATTATCAATCATCAAAAATCAACAAGCAACAATTAAATTGCAAAAATAGTTCAATGAAAGGAGCTGCCGAATCAATTGGAATTGCTAGAAATGCAGTGAAGAAACTGCTGCCTGCTGTGACAACTGCTGGAAATGAATAACAACTGCTGGCTACTGGAAATCTATTCTGATGAAGAGCTGTGAAGACATTCTGCCGAAAGAAGCTGGTAAGGAACTGAATTACTATGAAGTGCTTCTAGAATTGAATTGCTGTGATGAAATTCTGCCAAATCTATGAAGAAGAAGAGAAATGCTGAGAAGAAGTAATGGAGCTACCGAATGCTGAAAAGAAGAATTGCTGTGAAGCTGCTGGAAATTGGAAGAAGCTACTAGATCTAATCTGATGAAGGCTGGGCAAAGACGAAGCTGCGAAGAAATAAATTTGTTGAAATTAAAGAAATAGCTGCAATGGAAAACAAATGAAGAAACTGCTATAAAGAACGGGTCGCCGGCGGTGAGGTCGACTAGGGCTCGGAACCCCTGGGCCCTAGCTTGTGATGGAATGGAGTGGATGGAGTTAATCGGATCGAGTCGAGAACCCCTCAAACTGCGATCGATCGAAGCTCCGGTGGTGAAGGTGGATGAACGAGTCGGGAACCCCTCAAACTCGGTTGATCGAAGCTCCGGCCGACTAGGGTTGGAACCCCTAACCCTAGTTGCGGCGACGATGAAGATGGAGGAGAAGAAGAATCGCCGCGAGCCTGCGTGTGGAGTCGATGCCCTAGGTCGCGCGGTGATGATCCCTTTTGTTCTCTTGGCTTCAGCGATTGGGTTCGGTTCGTCTCGGCTGCGCGTGGATTCAGATCACTTCGGCCCTGGTTCAACCAAGCCACAGCTTTAGCTTGAGTTCAGCCAGCTTTTGGTTCAGTCTTGCGGTTTGGTTCGGTCCAGCTTCAGCCAGCTTCGGTTCAGCTCAGAAAATGGTTCAACCCAGCAGTCCGGTTCAGCTTGAGTTCGGCTCAGCAATTGGCTCAGTCCAGCTTTGGGTTCAGCAGTTGTGTTTGGGCCTAGGTTCGGTTCAGCCCAGCCAAGCATTTGAGTTAACCCAGCTTTTGGGTTCAGCAGTAGGATGGAAGCAATAGACGGCTAAGATCAATCTGACTTCATCCAATGGTCGAATCTCTTCAGATCTGAACCAAACTCCACAGATCTCAATCAATGGTCCTGATCTACCTGTCCCTAGCTCGGATTAACCAGATCAGTGGCGGATGGTCCAGATCTTCCTTTTTCTTGAATGGATGTCTAGATCATCTTGAGCTCGATCCAACGGTCAGATTACTTCTGATTTAGCTGAAATTTTCAGATCTTAATCTATGGTCAGGATTTATTCTATCTTGAACTCGGATTGACCAGAAGTTGACCGATGGCTCAGATCTAGCCGTTCTCTGGAATGGATGACTCCTATTACTCCGATGCTTGATCCTTTTGATCTGGATCCAATGCTGACTCAAGTCTGACCCGATTTGATCTAGGTCCATGATCGTTTGAAGCCTGCAAAATGATATTCAAATTTAGTGACAAAAATATCCCACATATACAAAGATTTGAATTAAAAGCCAAAATAGAGGAAATACATGAAACCTAATACAATTGCAAACTTAAGCATATAAAATATGGATCAAACATGGATTTTAGAGCCTAGAATAATCAACAAAAATGGTGGTTATCATGAGCTAAAGAAAATGAAGCACTTAAGAAGATGGGAGAAGGAGGAAAGAAAGAAGCAAAGATCACATCAAGGAGGAACTTCAAGAGTAAGGGAGGTAATTCCTAACCCTAGATTAAAATGTAATTCAATTTCAAGTTCCTCATTGCATTTTAAAAATAATGTTAATCATCCCTCCATGCATGATAGTTTTAATGAAAAATGCTTAATGGTGTATAATTTTGGTTTTAGATATAATGATAGGACTAGGGTTAACAAGGTACAACACAACCCTAGGAAGAGCATGCATAATGATAGATCCAAGACCTCTAGACCTAAGGATCATGGTACTAATCTCAAGAAGAAGAGGAATGTGCCTAGAAAAAAGGGTAGGTCTAGGAATGTTCAATGTGGACCTATGGACTCTAAGGTTAAAGGTCTAGAAAGGGAAAATCAAGCCTTGAGGGCAAGGCTTGATAATTTGGAAAAGACCTTAGAAAGATTCAAGGTTGAATCTAAAGGTCTAGATATGGTATTGGGTAGTTTGAAACCCAACTATGATAGATCGGGATTGGGATACTGGTCTAAGACCTCTAAGGCTAACAAAAAAAAAGTGTGCTGGGGAGACATACAATCATGGTAAGGAGGGAAAGTCCAAGGATGACAAGGGAATGTCATCCAAAGGTAAAAAGAGTGATTTAACCAAGGACAAGGTGTCCAAGGTTAAGAAGGTCAATTTTGTAGGCCAAGAGTCAACGGGGCAACACCGATGTGGTCTAGTGTTTCTTGAGTCACCTAGGTGTTGATGCAGTCTGACCCTGATTGTTGTTTTGGTGTTGACACCGATTTAAGTTTGATTCAAGTTTGATTCAAGTTTGGTTGAATTTAGATTAAGTCCAGGTGGATCGGGAGATCGCACGCTGGTATGGAAAAGTCCTAGCTTGGAGGGCTAGGTGTGAAAAGTCCTAACTCGGAGGGTTAGGTGATAGAAATCTCGGTAAGTGAAGCTGGGTCCTGGTGAGTGAAGCCAGGTTGATCGGAAATCCCGGTGAGTGAAGTCGGGTCTTAGTGAGTGAAGCCAGGTGATTGGAAATCCCGGTGAGTGAAGTCGGGTCCTGGTGAGTGAAGCCAGGTTGATTGAAAATCCCGGTGAGTGAACCGAGTCCTGGTGAGTGAAGCCAGGTGGTTGGAAATCCCGGTGAGTGAAGCCGGGTCCTGGTGAGTGAAGCCAGGTGATTGGAAATCCCGGTGAGTGAAGCCAGGTCCTGGTGAGTGAAGCCAGGTTGACTGAAATCCTGGTGAGTGAAGCCAGGTCCTAGCTTGGAGGGCTAGGTTGAAGTCCCGGTGAGTGAAGCTGGGCATGGAGTCTTGGTTCGAGGGATCAAGCACGAGTCAGAGATGGGCTGGAGGCTTGTTCTGGTGACTTAGAGGAGGTTTGACCTTGCCTGGATCGATCTGGTGACCGATCAGGGAAGTTGGCACGATGTTCCCTAGTGGATCGGTCTGGTGACTGATCCAGCTATGTCTGATCGGTCTGGTGACCGATCAGGGAGCATACAGAAAGTTTGGGAACGTTTCTGTTCGGCTCCTGATCGGTTTGGTGACCGATCAAGGAGCATACAAAAAGTTTGGGAACTTTTCTGTTCGGCTCCTGATCGGTCTGGTGACCGATCAGGGAGAGAACAGAAAGGGTTGGGTTAGCTTTTGTTCGGCTCCTGATCGGTCTGGTGACCGATCCACTATCTCTGGATCGGTCCGGTGACCGATCCACGACTTAAGATCAGATGTCCGCGATTACGGTTTTCTCACAGTTGACCGATCAGGCTTGAGCCTGATCGGTTTGTTCCTATCCTGATCGGTCTGGTGACCGATCAGGCCTCTGTGGTCGCGAAAGCTGGGAGTCCGAGCAAAGTGGTGGATCGGTCCGGTGACCGATCCACGAGCCCTGGATCGGTCCGGTGACCGATCATTTTAATACAAAATGCACTGTCAGACGCTCTGATTACATCTGAACATATCTGATTCTCTGCGCTTAACCACTGATACTTGATTCTATGCTTGATATGTTGTGCTAATACTCTGATTAAGTGTGCAGGTGATAGGTATGGATTCAAACACTCAAGGAGAGTCAATGGAGGTCTTTCCTTGGAGCAGGTTTGTCTGTTTTCCATCTCAGGTTGCAACGGGCGCTGGCGCTGCTGGAGCTGCTGACTGGAGCTGGTCTGAGGGAAGCTCATGGAGTCCAGAGAGCTCAGTGGGAGGCTGGCTGTTGCAGGTGAGCAGCTGGAGGCTGTAGTGAGATGGTGACCTGGCGATTGGTGAGCTGAGACTTAAGGGCTTGGTGGCGAACAAGTCTCAGCAACATTACAGCTTGTGTTCTTGCGACATCTTGAGTTCTGCTCTTGCGACAACTATGTTCCATCATCTCTTGAGCAAGCAACTGTGATCTTTGAAGCAACCTTGTGTTACTTGAGCACTTGGAAGAAGAAACAAGGAGCTTGAGTCCATCAGCGAGAAGACACGAAGAGGAGAGTCTTGCGTGAGATCTGCGCTGGGTGGAGCTCGGAGAAGTTTGCTTATGTTCTTGTGGTTCTAAGTGCTAAGTAAGATCATTCTTGTGTTTCCAGTACTTTATACTTCATCATCTTGAAACGCTGTGGAGAGGTTACTCCACCGAGAAGGAGGTTGCTTATTATCCGGATTTTTCGGGGCTTGATCTGCCGACGATCAAGGGATCACCCACCTTACGGGCACGCCAAGGAGTAGGGGCATGTTATCCCCGAACCTTGTAAATCCTCTTTGTTAGCGTTTGGTGGTTGTTCTTAGCTTAGGTTTTCCTTTCTGCATACTCTGTTTTTATTGCTTCCGCTATGCTTGTAACGACCCGGCCCATTTGGCGGTCCATTCGGCGACTCCTTATTTTTCTATGGGTCGTCGACCGTCGACCGTCGACCGTCGACCATCGACCGTGTCGTTACCATACTAGGTCTTCTCACTTCCTGGGCAGTGGATTTTGCCTTCCCAGGATTCGAACCCTAGACCCAGGCTTAAATCTAGTTCTTTATGAATCCTGAATACCAATTGAGCCATGGGATAGGCAAAGTGAACCGTACCCACACCCGTCCACATTACTCTTTGCGAAGTTTCACTTGCTCCTCGTAGTCCCGCTTCTCTTCATTGGATTCGATCCGGGAGTTGCAATTTCGCACTGCTCCGGGAGTTTCTTTCTTTCGCACCTTCCTCTACGTCTTCGCTCCTTTCAGTAATCTTTTTGCTTTGCTTCCCGGCTTCTTGACATAGTTCCCAATGGCGACCAGTACAAACAAGGCATATGATGGAGCTAGCCCAATGGTTCGCTGGCTCACTGAAGATTCTTAGTTGACTCGCTTCTATTATGGTTATGAGTAAGAATAGAGCTCGACTGATAAAGAGAGGGCCGACGAAAGGGGTATTGGCAGCGACCGATAGGTCAATTGTAGACCTCGGATAGAGCTCGACTGATAAGGAGAGGGGCGACTACAAGAGTATAGTATTGAGGCAGCGACCGATAGGTCGATTGTTGACCCCGATAGGCTCGAGCGTATGCGAGAGGGCCGACTACAAGAGTATAATAGTGTATTGAGGCAGCGACTGATAGGTCGATTGTAGATAGCTCAATTGGTATTCAGGATTCATAAAGAACTAGATTTAAGCCTGGGTCTAGGGTTCGAATCCTGGGAAGGCAAAAATCCACTGCCCAGGAAGTGGGAAGACCTAGTATGGTAACGATACGGTCGATGGTCGATGGTCGACGACCTATAGAAAAATAAGGGGTCGCTGAATGGACCGCCAAATGGGTCGGGTCGTTACAATAAAAAGGCGCCTTTTTATGTAGCGACCCCGCCTCTATGGTCCCCGCAGGCAACCCTCTAGGCCGGCGACCCTACGGTCTTCCCACCCCTGGCCAGTGGATTTTTGCCTTTCCCAGGATTCGAACTCTAGACCTCCAGGCCAAGTACTAAAGTTCCTGAATCCTGGTACCAATTAAGCTATAGCTCCTTCTGATGTCGAGAGGCACATGCTCTGATACAAAAAATTGTCACGCCCCCAGAAGCACATGCTTCCTCGAAAATCGGGCAGCATCTCCCCTGTACGACGGGCAATATGAGACAAATATACATACACCCTCCACCAATAATCAAGCTCAGCCACAAGCGGCTGGCATCACAATAGTAAATAAAAGACACACCACGCAGTTTATATTAATATAAAAGATAATGGGTGGCTCAGCCACCTTAAATATGAGAGAAACTAAAATCAACGAGAGAACCCGTATGTCTCTGTAATAATAATAACAAAACAGTCCGCTAACTGATAAACGAATAAAATGCGAAAAACTGAACTCCATACCGATGTAAAACAACTAAACCCAAATACGGAAAAATAACTCAACTCTGGGGACTGGCGACTGGATCCTCTCCTGGCTCCAAGAAACATAACTACCTGCTACCTAAAACAAAAATGGAAGGTAGCGGTGGTGAGTCCGGGTGGACTCTGCGGGTATATGAGTAGACAATAAGCATGACATAATAAAGGATAATTAAGTAGAGAACCAAAAGAGTACAGTCCATATGGAATATAAGAACCTAAACATGCATAATCGATATAGAACAACAGGTTATAAAATCGAATAATGACTAGGCAAGTATAAAACAACGCAACAACAATAATATCAAGATATGCATGCATGTCAATCATGTGCAACAACCATAGCTCATATAAGTGCATCAAACACAAGCAAATGCATAAAAGAAATACGTATGCACATGATGCAATGACATGTGTCACCCCTGACGCCAATCAAGCCGCCAACACATCACATCTGTGTGACCGAGTGGGTAGTGCTGTGACAATTGTACGCACTCCAACATATAAATACCACAGAAGGCGTGGTTGAGTGGACGGGATGTTGGGGAGCCCACACTCCAGACCCCTATACCTAGGGGGAGCTATCACAGCTACAATATCCCTCAAAAAGAAATAACGGTGAGGGTGAGCCACCAACGACTCTCTCTAAAACAACGGTGAGGGTGTCACTGTTTGGCATAACAGGACAGATGCTCGCACTCTAATATCTACCACGACAACAAGTGGTTGAGTGAATCGAGCAACAATATGACTAACGACGACTTAACCAAATGTAAGCCCAACAGTCGTTAGTATGCAACGTGCAAGTATGGTGCATGCTATACGATGCACGAATAACCGGAGAAACAACGATGCAATAAAATCCAACGAGTATACGATGCATCAATACAACCAATCAGAAATCGCAAACCAACGATTATGCACCTACACTAATAGGTAAGATATTTCTAATGTCAAATAAACTTAATTGTGTTTAATGAACTTCTAAGTGCTCGCGTACAAACGACACTTTACAGAATAGAAAACCAATAGAGGACTGTACGGATACAAATTTGGAATACTCGAAGATCAACGAAGAAAAAGTATCAACGACGATGTTTAAATACAAACGACAAAGAACAAGGTCAAGCAACCTATCAGACATAATATAGTCATGCTTTTAAGGTAAAGAAAACTACTCGAGTACAAAGGAGAAGTATCCGCCTTAATTTCAGAAGTCCGTAAGCGGAAGAAACCTTCCACGATCAACTGAACAAGTCCGAATCAAGGTCCTGTATCAATGATAAAATTTAGCTAATTATCAAATTAGCTAAACAATATACTAAACATCATTAGAACAAATCCCAATCACACCAAATTCCATTATGCCCCACGGATCATAAAAACATAATTAATTAGCTAGTTAACAAATAGTATCTAGCTAAACAAACCCTTAAACCTTATTTGTATTAATCCAAATTCTTGATCAACTTGGGGTTACCTAGAGAATCCACCCTAACCATTATCATAATTACACCAATTTGATTAACTCCAAATTGATATCTAATCAACTATGCATTTTAAATAATCCGGTTAATCAAGAACTCAAACTATACTGTACAATAATGATCCAAATGATGAAGTTGTAAATGCTGATAAGTTGCTGAATAAGAAACTCACCTTAAACAGAACAAACCATATGTTATCCTAGAATTGTAACCTGATTAAACAAAACAGAGGTAACCCTCATCTGTGAACCAAAACAATCCAAGCCTACTGCAACTATATCGATCAGACACAACCAACACATAATTTCCCATTACAATTTCAAAACAAAAACCTATCTTGGTCATCCATACCCGAATTGGTGGCAGGCGATCGGCGTCGGCAAGGTGAAATCAAGAAGACGAGGCGCCGGCTCGTGGCCTCCTGCTCGTGCTTGTCGTAGAAGTCGAAAAGTAAGAAGAGAGGAGGAACTCACGATGAAGGGTCTGCGGATTCCCTTTGCGCGTAGAAATCAACTCGGCTAGGGCTTCGCTCGAGGGTGGCGGCGCCAGGAAAAGCTCGCTGCAACGGCGGCGTCTAAACCAGTGAAGGAGAAGGGCGCCGGCTAGGGTTGCGGCGTCGGGCGGGCGAAACCGCTCGTGCGGTTGCGGGCAGCGTCGAAGCATAAGGGAAAGAAGCGGGGAGATGAGCGAGTTAGGGTTTTTATTTATATTAGATTTTGGCCTTTTGCAATTAAACCCTCCAACTTTCGCTATTCACAAATAGGCCCTTAATTTTTTAAAAAAATACCTTTTCAAAAATTTTGGTATTTAAAATTCTCCCCCACTAATAAAAATTTGGTCCCCAAATTTCACTAACAAACTAAAACAAATACTAATCAACCACAACAGGTATCCACACCTGAACTATAATATGAATACGAAAAAACCAACCATACGCACCTCATGTAAATAAATGAGGATAGCGAGCTCTGATCGTATCCTCGAGCTCCCAAGTAGTTTCCTCATCAGAGTGGTGCTGCCAACCAACTTTGACCAACCGAACTGTCTTGTTCCTCAACCGATGCTCTTTGCGGTCCAGAATCCGCATAGGCACCTCCTTATACGTCGCGTCTGGTTGAAGTGTGACCGGCACCTCCGATAACACATGTGCAGGATCTGGTACATATTTCCTCAGCATGGAAACATAAAACACATCGTGAACTCCAGCCAAAGACAGTGGTAACGCCAGACGATAAGCGACGGCTCCAATCTGCACCAAAATCTGGAAAGGTCCAATGTAACGGGGAGCTAGCTTACCTCTCAACCCAAACCTCTTCACCCCTTTCATGGGAGACACTCGCAAGAATACATGGTTGCTCACGGAGAACTCCAAGGGTCTGCGTCTCCGATCTGTATAACTCTTCTGACGATCCTGAGCCTCTGACAGCCTGCGTCTGATAGTACGGACTAGCTCTGCATCATGCTGAATACTCTGACGACCTAGCAACTGAGATTCCCCAACCTCCTCCCAAAGGATGGGTGTCCTCCAAGCTCTACCATACAATGCCTCGAAAGGTGCTATCTGAATAGCCGAATGATAGCTATTATTTTAAGCAAACTCAACCAAATGCAGGTGATCCTCCCAGTTGCCTCCAAAGTCCATAACGCAAGATCTCAACAAATCCTCCAGTGTCTGAATAGTACGCTCAGATTGTCCGTCCGTCTGCGGATGAAAGGTTGTACAAAATCGAAGCTCGGTACCCATGGCCTGCTGCAAACTCTGCCAAAACCGCGAAGTAAAACGCGGGTCTCTATTTGATATGATGCTCAAAGGAACACCATGTAATCTGATAATCTCTCGGCAGTACAACTCTGCCAGCTTGTCCAGAGAATATGCCCTCTGAATCCCCAAGAAATGAGCAGATTTGGTTAATCGATCAACGATCACCCAAATCGCATCGTGTCTTCTACGAGACCTCGGTAATCCAACAACAAAATCCATCGTGATATGCTCCCACTTCCACTCAGGAATAGGGATGTTCTGTAGTAATCCAGCAGGTCTCTGATGTTCGGCCTTCACCTGCTGGCACACCAGACATCTAGCAACAAAATCCGCGATATCTTTCTTCATACCGTTGCACTAATATGAACGTCTCAAATCTCGGTACATACGGGTTCCGCCAGGATGTATCGCAAACTAAGATCGATGAGCCTTCTAAAGCAACTCCTCCATGACCGGATGTGACATAGGTACACATAATCTCCCTCAAAAATAAAGAATACCCTCGTCATCACGTGTAAAATCAGTCTGCTGCCCAGAGGCTATCCAGCTGCCTAGGAACTGCAGATGCTGATCACTACCCTACGCCTCTCTGATCTTCGACCTGATCGAAGATTGAGCAACCATAGTCACCAACAACCCTTTCTCTGTCTGACCCTGCTCCTCCAGTCCCAACTTTGAGAAGCTCTGAACTAAATCGGTGACCATAACCCAGTAACAAGCCAGAACACTCCGGGATTTTCTACTCAGTGCATCTGCAACTACATTAGCTTTCCCTGGATAGTAGCTAATAGTACAGTCATAATCCTTCAAGAATTCCATCCATCTCCTCTGACGAAGATTTAGCTCCTTCTGAGTGAATATATACTTGAGGCTCTTGTGATCTGTGAAAATCTCAAATGTGACGCCGTAGAGATGATGTCTCCATATCTTCAGGGCAAAAATAATGGCTGCAAGCTCTAAGTCATGAACTGGATAATTCTTCTCGTGCTCCTTCAGCTGACGAGAAGCATAAGAGACTACCCGTACATACTGCATCAAAACTGCACCCAAACCCTGATATGAAGCGTCAGTGTAGAGTACAAATCCGTCCTTGCCTGAAGGTAACACCAATACTGGCGCTGACACCAATCGCCGCTTGAGCTCCTGAAAATTGGTCTCGCAAGCTTCTGTCCAAACAAATTTCACGCCTTTTCTGGTCAGATGTGTCAACGGTGAAGCAATGCTGGAAAACCCCTCAACAAATCGGCGATAATAACCAGGCAATCCGAGAAAACTGCGCACCTCCTGAACGGACTTAGGCCGTTCCCAACTGGTGATAGCCTCGATCTTCTGGGGATCTACGGAAATACCTCTGCTGGAAACAACATGTCCGAGAAAACCCACAGAAGACAACCAGAAAGCACACTTGCTAAACTTTGCATACAACTGCTCCCATCGGAGCGTCTCCAGAACGATACGAAGATGGTGCGCATGTTCCTCCTCGGAACGGGAGTAAATCAAGATGTCGTCAATGAACACGATAACAAACTGATCCAAATACTCCATAAAGACCCGATTCATCAGATCCATAAACACTGCAGGAACATTGGTAAGCCCAAATGGCATTACCAAAAACTCATAATGTCCGTACCGGGTGCGGAAAGCTGTCTTCTTAATATCTGAATCCCTGACCCTCAACTGATGATATCCGGACTGCAAATCAATTTTAGAATCCTCAATACAAGGTAGGGGATACTTGTTCTTGATGGTCACGATATTCAACTGTCTGAAGTCGATGCATAACCTCATAGAACCATCCTTCTTCTTGAGGAATAAAACTGGTGAACCCCACGGAGATACGCTAGGACGAATAAATCCCCTGTCAAGCAACTCCTGAAACTGGACCTTTAGCTCGTCCAACTCCTTAGGCGCTATACGATACGGAGCCTTCGACGCCGGCGCAGTCCCCGGAATCAACTCGATCACAAATTCAACTTGCCTTTTGGGAGGCAAACCAGGTAGCTCCTCTGGAAATACGTCTGGAAATTCTTGGACCACTGGAACATCCGAGAGCTGAGGGCTACTGCTACCATCAGTGCTGATCAATGATAATAGAAAACCCTGACATCCTTAGGATATAAGCTTCTGGGCCTGAAGTGCAGAGATAATAGAAATCTGGTCATCTCTGGTGACAATAAATTTCCACGAGGGTTGGTTCGGAGGTCGAAATGTGACCACCCTCGCTTGGCAATCAACTGTGGCATGATAAGCTGCCAATGAGTCCATGCCCAGAATAATATCAAATTCTAACATCTCGAGAATTGACAGATCTACAGTGAGGGTATAATTGCCGAAGTCCAATGGGCATGCCTTGACTTCTTGTATGATATCCAATACCTCACCGGATGGTAGAGACACTGATAAACGTTGTGATCTAAGGGTAGGCAATCTATTAATTTTTCCCATAAACAGTCATGATATAAAAGAACTAGAACTACCAGTATCAACAAGTAATTCAGCAGGAAATGCATAAACTGAAATCATTCCATGAAAGACCGATTCATCGGCCCGCTGTGCCTCCTCTCTGGTGACTGCATAAACTCGGTCTGTCTCTGAAGCTGAAGGTGGTAACGCTAGAATCGGTTGTGGCTGAGAAAATGAAGGTCTAGCAGTCTGATGGGGTTGATATCCAGAAGGCCCAATCGACTACTGAGACTGATAACTCGAAGCTCCGGCCGACGACTGATGCTGATAAACTGCAGGCTGGTATACTGGATGTGGCTGCTGATAGTATGATCCTTACCCAGAATATTGAGACCCCACTGGTGAGGAGTACTCATGCCTAGGCATACCATACATCTGGGCTGGTGGTGGAACTGCCTGCTGACGTCCTGTCTCCTGTGGTCGGAATGACGTCTGAGTATAACGACCGCCTCGATATGGCCTCTGCGGTCCTGATTGGCCACCCCGAGGAGTAAATGCTGGAGACTTATGCTGTGCTTTCAATGGACAGTCTCGACTCTCATGACCCGGAAGTTTACAATAATAACAGATAGGGTGCTCCAGAGGATAATTTGATTTGTCGTGGTCCTTAGAACCACACTGAAAACAACGAGTCGCATCATTCGTAAACCTTCGAGTCTGGTGAGAACCCTGCGACGATCCTACTGAAAACCGTCCCAACTTCTGTGGTCAAGATTGAGGCACCAAAGTCTCCTGCGTAGCCTGACTCCTGCTACTGCGCTTCTGTCCAACTGTCTGCTGTCTCTGTGTCGCAGTTGAACCCTGAGTTGTCTGCTTCCCTTTGTTCTTATCACCATGCAACTGCTGCTGGATCATCTCGGCGTGTAAAGCCCGATCCAAAGCCTCTCGATATGAAGTAGAAACCCATCTAGATGATCGCACCTGGATATATGCAGCTAAGCCCGACATGAACTGTGTCGTCCGCTCAGCCTCCGTAGCCACCAACTGAGGACAAAACTTTGCCAGGCGATTGAATTCCGCTTCATACTCCATAACTGAGCGGTCTCCCTGATGAAGAGAAAGAAACTCCTATCGTCGTGCTATACGAAACGCAGCAGGATAATACTTGCCCTCGAAAGCCTCGCGGAAAGAAAGCCAAGAAATCGGTCGTCCACCAATAAGAGTCTTCTGCATATTCCACCAAGTGATGGCCCGATTTCGAAGGTGATATGTAGCCAGCTCCACCTTCTCTACATCTATGAGGTTCATATAACTGAAGGTGTCCTCCAATGTCTCTAACCAGGCACGAGCAGCATAGGGATCTGGTTCCCCATGGAACAGTGTGAAGCGACCCTTCACAGACGCTGCTAGAGGCACATGCTTCCTCAAAATTGAGCTAGTGATGCACTTGGCTCTGTGTGAATCCTGGGGAAGGCAAAAGTTACTAAAGTTCCTGAATCCTGGGGAAGGCAAAAGTTACTAAAGTTACTGAAGTACTAGGATTTTTGGCTGCTCTGTGTGAATCCTGGGTGAGCCAGGTTTATGGCTTACACAACCTTGTTGAGTTCCTTTACACAACATGTACGCCAGTTACCTTCACCCTTACTCTGATCAACCTGGCTTACACAATGTTTGGTAATCATGGTAATAAGGTTGTGTACACAACCTTACTCTGATACCAAAAATTGTGTAAAGGAACCCAACAAGGTTGTGTAAGCCATAAACCTGGCTCACCCAGGATTCATAAACCTTACTCTGATCAGAGTAAGGGTGAAGGTAACTGGTATCAGAGCAGTTACCTTCACCCTTACTCTGATCACTTATTCAAATTATATATGCCTGATCGGTCTGGTAACCGATCAGTCGCCAGTCCATATATATATATATATATATATATATGATTTTATTCTCTTGCGGACGTGATGTGCGGACTCTCCATGCGGACCAGACTGTCAGACTGATCAGGCAAGGGCCTGATCGGTCTGGCGCCTCGGTCGCGCACCGCGATCCGCACGAAGCGGTCCGCAGGAGAGCATTACTTTATATATATATATATATATATATATATATATATATATATATATATATATATATATATATATAGTGAAAATATGATAAATTATAGGAAAATGATATATGATATAGTGAAAATAAATATTTAAATTTAATAAAATTGTTGTTTTATTTTAAAATTTAAATTTTTGATAGAGGATCTAATGGATGCTCTTAGTATTATTGCGGACACATTCCATTGAGCCGCAATGACTGAAAGTAGCGTGCATTGTGCATGGTAGCCACGTCTAATTCGTTGCTTCTCACATAGGCCACCAAAGATATATAGCTAAGTTTTCAGACGATTCTCCACCCAAGCCAGTCATCATCCTAATAGATCGAGCTCCAGTGTCTTCCTCATTAAGTAGCTTGGTCACCAAGGTGCATTTTTTATTTTTTATTTATAATCGAAATGTTTAAGTTTCACTTTATTCTTTTCGTTAGTTAATAAATTTAAAAAACAATTTGTACATATATTAACGTTCAACTTACTTATGAGAGGCCGCCAAGCAAAGAACACAAGGCAAATTATCATATATATATATATATATATACATATATATATGTTTTTTTTTAAAATTTATTTATCAAATAAAATTGAAATATAATAACTTATACATATTTAGAAATTAATCTTGAAAGTATGAAATTTGAATTTATTCCTTTTAATTTTTTTATTAATATACCATACCCATATGTAGATTCTAAATTCTAAAACATGAAAATATAAAAAATGGAATCTATAAACACTTACAGTGGCTTGACGAAAATCTTATATCGTCGTGGTTATTCTTGGAAGGTCAAACACGAAGATTAAACCTCCCTTTTATTAGCTTCACAAATCAAATCTCAAATGATGATGCTCTTCTCAATTCCAAATTCTTCAGTGACAGCCCCAAACATCAGCCCCACAAAGAGCATATGCATTTCTCAAAATTTAACATCGTATGGATTTTGATCTAGATATACCTAATATCTAATTCCAAATTCAACTTATGAATTTCAATCTAGCCTTTAACAGATTCAGTAAATGGTGGATTTATTTATTCCGATTATTATTAATACATAAATGATCTCATCTTGTCACAACTTTTAAAGCGACCCTAACTTATGGTACGTCTCTATTTACAGTGACATAAGTTGTCCCATAAATAATAGTTTTACCTCTATTTATACTTAATAAATAAAGATGACTGTCCATGTGAGTGGACCAATCTCAGCATGTCAATATGCTCACCGAGACTTTATCCAAATTTAACAAAGACATTTATACTGAATAGATCATGACATTTCATATATTTAATTGTCTTTACAATATATTACATTTTACAAAGTCCCAAATACTTCACACATCCTTAAAATGACTCTTTAGTTAATGATTTAGTAAATGAATCTGCAAGTATAACACATGTAAGGATGTACTCAAAAATTATTTTTTTCTTGTCAATAATATTCTTTACAAAATTATACTTAATTTCTATATGCTTCCCTTTACTGTGATATTTGGGATCCTTGAAAAATGTTATAGCAACTTGATTGTCACAGTACACTGTAACATGACTCCCATTATCCTCAACAATCTTCAGATATTTTAGGAACCTTAGCCAGACAGCTTTTAGCACAGTCGTTGCATAAGTCACATACTCAGCTTCCATTGTCAACAATGTTATACAAGTCTATTTCTTACTGTTCCATTAGATAATGTCACCATTAAATAAGAAGATATAGCTAGATATGAATTTTCTATCATCAAAATCCCCTGCCCAATCTGCATATGTGTAGCTACACCTTCAGGCTCATCTTTAATCCTTGGAAGCAGAGACAATAATATGTTATTCCTTTGAAATATCTTAATATCCTCTTCACTATTTTTCAATGTCTCGATCCTAGGTTTGACTGGAAACACCTAACTAAATCGATAACATAGCTGATATCAGGACGTGTATACTGTTGGTGCAGTTTGCACTAACGGTCAAACTCGGGTTTTGATGTATGACAAAGTGGTTCAAGTTAGGGTTGTTAGTTTTTAACCTCTTTACTAAGTGTGCAGGGTTGAAAGACTTAGGACCAGACACCAGGCTGAAGTCCAGGATGGTTGAGTCCTGGCGGAAAGTCCAGTTGGGTTCGTGGGACCTGACAACTGGCTGAAGACCAAGTTGGTTGAGACTTGGCAGGAAGACCAGGGTGGTTGAGCCTTGGCAGGAAGTCCTGGTGGGTCAAGAAGTCAAGTAGAGCTGCACGAGGTAAGTGAGGTAAGTCACTGGAGGAGCGAACCAGTGAGGACGCGTTCCACGTCGAGGGAACAGTAGGCGTCGGTTCGACTTAGGACTCCATTTTGGAGACCAAAGTCGGAACCAAGATAGCTAAGGCTGTATAAAATTGTGTTATTGTGTTTTGGACTAACTCTGGATGCAGGACCAAAGGAACTTGTGTCTGCTGCTCAGAGAGCCTCAAAGGAGTGAGGCAGCAGCCCAGTAGGGCGCCCTGAGTGTCTAGGGCGCCTCCAAGGTGAACAAGAAACAGTTAAAGCAAAAAGGAGTTCGGCGAAGCACTGGCCGAAGGCGCCCTCTGCATCTAGGGCGCCCTCAGCAGCCAGGGCGCCCTCAGCGCCCAGGGCGCCCTCAGGAGCCAAGGCGCTCCGCGCCTCTGCCAGCGAGGCCGATCAACTCTATCCAGCCGAGAAGACCGCGTCAACCAAGGCGCCCTCAGCGACCAGGGCGCCCCAGAGGTCAAACCTCATCCCTATTCGGGTGGGATAAAGCTTGACCGAGCGAAGTGTGGATCGGCTGACACGTGGCAGGGCGCCCCCAACGTCCAGGGCGCCCTAGGTGCTATAAATAGCACCCCTCGACCCCAAGCTTTGGGAATCACTTCGACACAACGCTTCTACGCTCTTTCACTCTCACGCCTTGCTCCGGAAACGCCTCACCTCGAGCCGACGACGTCCTGCTGCCCCAAAAGAGTCGACCTACTCCGGACGTCGGTAAAAAGAAAAACCTACTTTGTTTTAATTCTTTATTGCATCTAATTACTTGAAAGTGTGGGATTGTCACACTTTCAATTCTTTTGTACTCGCCTACTCTATCGGGGTTTACCGGTAGAGAGTTTTAGTGAATTGCCCAATGGAAAGGTCCGAGGGACCTGGGCCTTCGAGTAGGAGTCGCCGAAGGCTCCGAACGAAGTAAAACTACCTGTGTCGTTTGTATTGGTTTTTCGTTTGTGTTTTATCTTTTCCGCTGTGCACGCTTTTTAAAGCGCTCTGATTTTTTAAAAAATCACGTGATTCACCCCCCTCTCACGTGCATCGATCCTACATATACAACATAGTATACATTATACTACCAATGACACTGGTATATATATGAAGAATCTTGGCTATTTTTTCTTCATCTCGACTATTATTTTAAGAATCTTGGGATACATACTTTTGCTCAAAATGACACCTTTAGTTACAGGTGTTTGTTTAATGTTCAAATTTAACATATGAATTTTTGTAGCCAATGGTGGATCTTCAACAACCCTGGGCTAGATTATGAAATTATATATAATATTTAACAAACATATAACATTTATATATCAATATCCTTTTACATAGTTCAAAGTTCATACAAAATACTTCAATATCTACTCAAGTTGTGCTCGACGAGATTTTAGAGTATAAAACTCACCTATTACTGATTCTAAATCTATTTTCTCATATAATTGTCGATCTATGTAGAGAACCATGCAATCAGCAAGTAAATCATCATTCATCTTGTTGCGACGTGTCATTTTGAGAAATTTCATGGATGAAAAGGCTCTCTTGCCATTGCAGTTGATACAGGAAGAGTCAATACAAGATGAATCAATCCCTGAATCATAACATAGCTCTCGGCCTTTTTGTCACAACCATTTCTTTATATGATACAAAAAGAGTAGAAATTTGTTGAAACTCAGGATCACAAACTATATCAAGTTGATAATGTTCCAATTCAATTTTCAAAGCATGAATTTCTTGTTGAGTGAAATCAGCAGGATAAAATTTTGATGCAAGCTTGCAAATGCCGCCCACATTAAATTTTTTAAATGAATCAGTAGGATCCAAAGTTGAACAAAGAGCAAAAAGTTTCATTTTTGCCTCACTAAATCTACAATTTAGTTCCATCACTTGAAAATTTATTGCAACATTAAAAATATCATAATGATAATAATGCTCAACTATGACAGGATCTCGTTGTTGACAATACCGATTAACTTTATAAGGGTGACTCATATCAGGCATCTCAATGTTATGTTGCTCACAAAAAGCCATTACTTTCTCAAAAAATTCATTCCAACCATCTTCTCTAAATTTTACAAAGATGATTTTCGTGGTTGAGACAAATTTTAAAGCATTCACAATGTCTTGTGATTTATTTTGTAGAGCTTGACAAAAAAATATCAATGGTTTCTAAGATCTTTTACATCAAAAACAACACAATTACAAATTCAAAACTCATAATTATATTGCATAATCCACAATCTTCCCCACGTATTGTACCATTTGACCCATTTTCACCATGATTTCCAAGGATTTTACAAATTGTTGCATACATGATTATCAAATTCCTAACAGAATCATAATGAGAGCTTGAACGAGTAGCATTTGGTCTTTGCAATGTACCAATTTGATTAGCCCTTGTACTAGATTCACGCTCACTAATAACCAACATGTATGCAATCTCTTCTTGTTGAGCAGATTGTAAATCATTAAGACATTTAGGAGACGAGGTAATGAAGTTTACAATGGAAGTCAAATAAGAAAAGAATTGTCAAATGGAAGACACATCCTTAACAACTGCAACCAATGTTAACCGTAAACAATGAGCAAAATAATGTACATAATAGGCATATATAGACAATCTCTAAGAAATAATACTTGAAGCTCATTCCATTCACCAAGCATATTACTAGCACCATCATACCCTTGTCCCCTCATATTGTGAATTTGAATATTGTGTTGAACAAAGTGTCGGGTTGAGATGGACCGGCAATAGGGGGTGCATTGCCGCTGTAAAATAAAACTAAATCTTTTTTGCAGTCTCACAAAGAATTCAGATTAGTTACAATAATTAGTTAAAACAAGCAGAAATAAATTAAACTAATAAAAGGCTCAAACACAGAAATTTACTTAGTTGCAACTTAGGTGATTGCTAATCTAAGACGACTGAAGCTCACTATCAAAATGTTCTTCTGGCGGAGAAGCTTTTACAGACTTTGAAGCACAAGACAGAAGAAAAATAAGAAATGAATTGTATGCAGTTGATGGATATATTGAAATTGAGCTCTAGAGGCCTATTTATAGTCCCGGTCAAACTTGTTTGTTTGTTGACGTGGCAGTACTGGTGCGCCTAAGTGCTCTAAGGCGCCTGACACGTAGCCTAGATGTTATCCGGTATGCAACGGTCGCAAACGGTAGATTGGTTGATAACTATGGACTCTCAGGCGCCTGTATGCACAAGGGTGCTCGAGTGCTCAGGCACCCGTATGGATATGAGCGCCCGAGAAGCCTTTGGTCAGTAACTCGCTGACCAAATTTCAGCGGATTTTCTTTGGGTGATTTCTGACCAACCGGAGTTAGGCTCATTCAAACCCGACTCCGGCCTTTCACCCATCGAACGTCCTTCCTTTCGGCTTCTCGTCCCTCGTACGTCGCGCACGACCTTCTGCCTCCACTGGTGTACTTTTTCGCAGCTTCCACATCCCTCGGATGCACCTAGCCTATCGGCTCACTTTCCCGTGCAATCCTTCTCGTCCATGGGTTGCGTCTTACGCTCGACTTCCTTCGCTCGTAAGTTCCTGCACACTTAGACAGATGGATCAAAAATCAACATGACCTAACTTAACTTGGATGATCACATCAAAACTAACCAGGGCACCAACAATCTCTCCCTTTTTGATGTGTATTAACCCAAATTCAGTTGGAGTTAAACTAAAAGAAATAACACTTAGCATGAAAGAAATGTTCACAAATTAACACATCATCACCTCCCCCTGAACTTAAGTTACACTCCCCCTTTGATACAGCAAAAAAAATGGGGCACATCAAAAGCTAGTAAAAATATTTTTGTAGCTAATATGAATGAAATAATTTCTAAGCATTCTTTTATTATTTTTGTCAGTAAAAACAATTTTTGTTGGAAAATATTTGAAAACTTTTGTGTATGTTTAATAAATCAAATAGTCATAGATTAAAATATTTAAAAATTTTCAAAAAGTGAAAAAAAAAATTGGAGAAACTTCCTTAAAGTCAAAAAAGAAAGAGTAGATCTAGAAAAATTAGATTTCATAAAAATGATTTTCTATCAAAATTAAAAATTAAAAATCAAATTTTATCTATTTTTAGAATTTAAAATTTAAATTTTGAATGTAAAATTATGAAAATTCAAAAAAAATAATCAAAAAAATTTTAAAAATTCACAGTAAGTAAAGAAAATATTTATGTATTGAGGAAAATATTAATATAATTTTATCAATTTAAAATTTCACTACTATTTATTTTTCAAAGATAGTAAATAGTCTGTTAAAAAAATAACAAAAAAACTGTTAACACTAAAACATATAATGACTAAAAATTAATTCAATAAAGACTTAGGAACTCAAAATAAGTTCTTATCTACCAGGTTAATTAAGAATTTTGCAGGAATATAGTTCTTAGATACTTTTCTAAGTTAGCCCCTGTGATTTTTAATATACCAGTTTAGATTATCAGGATAACTGTTTTTCTTTCGACGTAAACTTGCAATATCAAATTTTAGTTTTTCAACTAAATTTCTCAAACCAATATTTTTATTTATCAGTTTATCAGAAACATCAAAAGAATATTCATTAGTCAATTTTATTTTTAATTTTTTATTCTCTTTTTCTAATTTAAGATTAGCTTTAAGCATTGCTTTTATACCTGAGTATAGTTGATCGTGAGGGAGGAAACATACCTCACTTACCGGGTCGCTTTCGAAAAGTGGGACTCCCCCTTCGTTGCTGCTTTCTTCTGGTGTAGCTCCCCTTTTTTCAGTGCTTTTCTCTTGATGATTTGTCATCAGCACAAGTCCACTGTATTCTTTGGCTTCCAATTCATCAGACGAGGTTTCATCTCATGTGGTTTTTAGCGCCTTCTTCTTCTTTGGCTGGTTTTCAAGTTTGGTACAATGATCTTTTGGATGACCCTCCTCTTTATAGTTATAGCATCGAACTATATGCTTCTTCAGAGACTATCTTTTACCCTGAAATTTAGAAAATTTATTAGCCCTTTTAAAAAAACTTTTAAGGTTTTTTACCTTCTCTGCTATATTTTCATCGTCTGTTGACGACTCCTCCAATATTATCCTGTACGCTGAATTTTTTTTTCAAAATTATCCTCCAATATTTACCCTTTAAGACAAAAATACTCCTAAAATTTTATCAAATCCTTTGATAACCTGTTGCGTTCCCGATCCACAAAGAACCTAGCAAGCGGAGATCCTCCCTCTCGCAAAGGCAATCCTCCCGTGACACCCTAGCAGGTGGCTGTTAGAAAAAAAAGGAGGAGAATACGAGGACAAAAAACAATACATAGATAACAAAATAATTTTTCTCACATAGCATTCATAAAATACTTAGCCTATTTATAAACTACTTACAAAACTCATCACATACCACTAACTCCATGATATACCCCCACTAACTCAACTAATGTAAATACAATGAACATAGGCATTCAACTAACGTAAATACAATAAACATACACATTTTATTACTTACCCACTAAGGATCACTACTACCACTACTCACCACCTTATCAACCACTAACTCCGTTACTAAATTTTAATCATTTTATCAACATGTTCCTCCCTCGTGACTCCCTAGCAGGCGACATTCTCCCTCTCGCAAAGGCATCGCCAATTGTAACACCCTAGTGGTGTTCTCCCTCTCGTTAAGGCGTCCCCATTCATGACACCGTAGCGATGTTACTTCCTTTCGTGAAGGCGTTTCCCACTCTCATGAAGGTGTCTCTACTCACGAAAAACCCCTAGCATCGTTCCCCACTTGCCTCCTGAAAAAGGTATGATCTTTGTGCCAACCAATTGTTTGTTTTCATTTTTACAGGAAGAGAGACTTGAGATGTTACAGGCATGTTAATACGTACTGATCCTACCGCGAAGTGAGTCGGACGCCCTTACAGCTGCGTGAGTCTCCGAGAGGAGCGAGGTCGCTGAGGTGGCGTGACGAGGTGGAGCACTCCCTATCTGCGAGGCAAAAACTGTTAGAACCCGCCGGGAAAAGTCCCCGGCCAGGCACTCCGACGGTCAAGTCAGTATACGACGGTGGCGATGGAAGGCAATAGAACAGTAAGGAAATTACATTATCGCGCGTACCTGGGAAATGCGGAGTGAGAGGTATATGTAGCCGGGGAAGCTGACAGGTTCTGCCCCACCTGCCACCTACTGCCGTGTAGCGAGGACAAGGCATGTCCAGGGATGACAGGGGTGGTAGGGTAAAGTGGCTCATGCTGCGTTAAGGAAAAGGGGCCCTGTCAACTTAAGAGTGGGCGTCGTTGGACGCCGCTCGGTCTGACACCAGGGCATGTGGTCGAGGTACGGGGGACAAGATGTGGCAGACATATCAATACCTCGGCGAGATATCCACCACTTGTGGTCAGGATGACCAAGGTCCTGTGCCGACCCCGTACAGCTTCTAATTGTCCGGTGTCAGGGAGTGGTTGTGCCGACTGGGGGAACCTAGTAACGAGGCCGGCTGAGGGCCTATGAGGGTGCTGTCTGGGGCACTGAGTAACGAGGTCGGCTGAGGGCCTATGAGGGTGCTGACTGGGGCACTGGGTAACGAGGCCGACTAAGGGCCTATGAGGGTGCCGACTAGGGCACTGGGTAACGAGGCCGGCTGAGGGCCTATGAGGGTGCCGACTGGGGCACTGGGTAACGAGGCCGGCTGAGGGCTATGAGGGTGCCGACTGGGGCACTGGGTAACGAGGTCGGCTGAGGGCCTATGAGGGTGCCGACTGGGGCACTGGGTAACGAGGTCGGCTGAGGGTCTATGAGGGTGCCGACTGGGGCACTGGGTAACGAGGCCGGCTGAGGGCCTATGAGGGTGCCGACTGGGGCACTGAGGTAACACCTCCTTCGGCCCGAGCTTATCCCCAGAGCGTGGGCTGCCGCACGCTAGCGGGGAGCCGAACTTGAATAAGCCTTAAACTATCTGATTCAGGAGAAGGCCATTACAGGACTGTGTCGGCCTTGACACGGAAACCAGGGAGGCCTAAGCTCGCGAGCCTCCTATTTAGCAGGCTTGTCCAGATCACTAGCCACCCTCCTCCTGACTGAGTGCCAGGCTGCCGGGCCAGGCTACCCGCAAGTTGGCCCGGGATCACGTACCTTAGACTTTTGCTTATGAATAATATAATATAATGGTAATGCTCAATAGGTGCCAGAGTGGCTAATGATTAGCACATGAGGTGTTGCCGCCATGAGATCTGAGGGTCAAATCATGGCGAAGTCAGGTGTCTACCCTCCTTTATGGGCTATTCACTATCTGGGCTAGTAACCCCATTATTTACCTCCTCTGTATTGGTCTTGGGACGGATTAACGGAGACGTTGGGGAGAGCAAATCGCCTTGCGCCACCATAATGACATTGATAACTTTCTTTACTAGTTTTTTTCAGCAGTATATATGGTCTCCAAGTGTGCTTGAATGTTTCAGTGGGGTGTGCTTGAATGTTTCGGCAGGACATAGAGATGATTTCTCTATTCATTATGTGTATGAAGATGATGAAAAGCATGTTGTTTTTTTTTTATTGTTGGCAATTGTCTTGGCTATCAAGAGGAGTGTTAGGTTCATGAGGAGCATATCATATGTTTATCAGACATTTTCTAGAGATAATATTAGTTTTATAAACATAAATGAGAGAATTTTTCATAACAATTGACAATGTGTTGATAACCGTAGGACGGATAGAAGGTTTTTAGGCAAACTTTGGTATTAGTTAACGACTCCTGGAAAATTGAAAGAAAACAAAAATATATCAATTAGTGAACTTGTATTATCTTTTCTTCACATCATTGCACATAATGTGAAGGATAAGGTCGAAAAACGTCAAACAACTAGATCCAGTGAGACAATTAATAAATAATTTCATTTAGTTTTGAACTTTATTCTACGAATACACAACTTATTGGACAAAACTTATTGAATGAATGTCATTTTGGAACTTTTTCTTATCATGCAGCTTAGGACGTGTGATGTTGTTCTATTGTTGTCCTACAATTGTGGTATTGAATATTGTCAAATTTTCATAGCAATACTTATCAGTTTATTGTTGACAAATCGTGGTGACAAAAGATGATTCATTCATTCCTAGCGTCTTCGTTAATCCGTCTCAAGACCAACATAGAGAAGATCAATTATGCGGACTACTAACTCGAATATTATGATTAGTACGTAAAGAAAACAAGCACTCTGACTTATTATTGACAAATCATCTTCATTAATTATAGTCGTGTCATATTGATGAAAATAGTCTTCATTGTTACTGCCCAATCTTGAAATGTGTGAATCTGAATCATCATCAAATATAATTAAGGTATCATCTTTAACATGTCTAGGTATCTATGGATTATTTTCTTGAAAATAATTTGATTGTTTTTAGATCTCATAATTTGTGTGTCTTCAAGTAGCATGTTATTCATGGAGTTTTAAGTTTTTTTTTTTATGTAGATGCCTACTCACTATGTGAAAATAGACAGTATACTTCAGATATTATTTGAAATAATAAATAAATAATTATTGAAGTAGACATGAAATGAAAAGGTCAATTTATTACTTTGTCATAAAAATATCAAAATCTTTCACAGATTTAAAATTGAATCGTTTTTCAAATTTAAATTAATATTTATTATATTAAATTTATTATCGAAGTTGATTGTCTGCACCATTTCGTAATTATTCATCTATATCACTTCGTAATTACTCATTACCGAAGTGATTTTCACACTGAGGAGATGTCATTTAATTTGCCTCGTGGAGAGAGAAGAATAAAATAATATACTGTTGTGTCTAGTGAAAGAAATTATTTGATTGTGTATCGATTAAGTTTTATTGTGTCATTTTAAAATTTATAAATTAATAATATTTATTTATTATATATTATTAATTTANTCTCTCCTATCTAGCTGCTTGTAAGTTCAGACAGATCTTTATGGGGCGTTTGATATGTAAAGAAAAAAAAAAATCAGAACCAACAAGATATCAATCTTGTCACTCCAAGAGAGAAATGACTAACCGTGAAAAATTAAACTCTTGATACGAAGAATAACGTAAAGAAATTATCAACAATAATTATTTGAAAGATGGAATATAAGAAAACTCTCACACTCTAACAAGAAGGAAGCAACCTATATATAGGCTTTACATCAAGATTCTTGAACCTATCACAGATTCTATAAAATAAAATTAGGATCACACCAAAACCTATAAAATAGGATCACACAAGACACGTTCTAAACGGCTAAAGACTTGGACAAAACTATCAATGATTAAACTTCGAAATTATAAAATAAACCATTTAACATGCAATAAACTAGATTGACTTAGTCTTCTAAGAAGATCATTTTATAATTCAACATAGATTTGTTTTTCATTTTCATTTTAGAAAATGAAATTTTCTAGAAAATATGTTTGGTTTGTATTTTCCGATCTTGTTTTCCAGAAAAAGATATAACATTTTATGGAAAACAAGAGAACGAAAGAAAATTATTTTTCAGAAAATAAAAAAAATATGATTTTCTGAAAAAAGATATAACATTTTCTAAATCAATATCTTGCCCAGCCATAGTAAGATTCCAACAATGATACGGAGCCATGAGAGAATACAATTCTTCCGTGTCCTTTCCCTCTGCTTTCCCCTTTCCCTCTGCTTTCCAACCAGATGGAGGTATCCTTCGATGATGTCTTTTATCTTGGAGGCCACCTCCCTCACCTGATACGTACACAATTCATGAGAAAATTGGTGTTTATGCATGGGAATGGGATATTTCAATCGTAGAAATTTCGTAGAAGAATGAGACCTCAGTTGAATATTTATTGATCGAGGAATAAAAGTCATAGGAATAAAGAAAATCTCGCTTCACCTGTTCGATCCAAGCCTCGAGTAATTTGTTAGAAGCGGCAGCAGTCGACCGATCAGAGCCTTCGAGAAAGCCCTGCAACACCTTGAATTCGCCGGCGATTCGACCCACGCAAGCGTGAATCTGGTCTGAAGGTGAAGTTGTGCGCTGCAGCAGGAGCAGTAGTTGGTCGACTGCGATGTTGCCGAGGTTTCTGATCAGGAAGGAGAACACCGCCGCCATCGCACACTCACTGCCTGCCTCTTTTGCTTTCTTGAAGTGGGTGTGAAGCAGCTGCTTGCAAAGGTGCCGTTTTATAGCAAGAGCTAAAGCTTTAGAGCAGTGTGTACCAAGGTTATGAAAGTTAGATCGAATATTAAATTGATCGAGACAAGGGTTTAGAGGGTCAAAAGTTCGACCGATTTAACTTCAACGAGGATATAATCGGTATATAATAAAATACATATTTATATAAATATATAAAATTAACAACTTGCCCAATTATTTTTTTTAAGATTAGATCAACTAGGTCGAGCATGTAATATGTTATTGTCAGGAACTCAACACGGTATTCTTGAAAAAAAAGTTAGTTTCAAAAAAAAAACAAGTTTAAAATTATTGGGTTCAAGCAAACAGCAAGTTTATTCGTTTGAGATTTTAGGTGAAAGTAAATTAGGATTTTGATATTTTGTTTTTCAATTTTTATTTTTCAGTAAAAAAGTAAAACTACAAAATAAAAAAAAATTAAAAAATAAAACAAACCAAGCCAGTTTGCCTGATTCACTGGTTTCGATCAGTTTAGAACGGTTCGCACCCGATTCTTGAGCAATCAATTTTCAAAGTCAATTCGAACTAAAAATATGATCGGTTCCCGATTCAACCGGTTCGATCGGTCGGTCATGCCTAATTTTCACAATGTTGGTATGTACAATGTGCATGAAAGAAAAGGAAAGAGTATTTTTTTTAATTTATGATTAAATTTGTTATGTTATATGATGTTGAATGTTAAATTAATAAGTGAGGAAAAAAAAGAATTGCAAAGAAGGAGAATGTTAAGATATATGTTCAAGTATACAAGATAAATAAAATAAGAAATAAAAAGACGACAAAGATTATTGAGAAGGAATATTTAAAATGATATAAATACATATTTAGGCTTTCAATATTTTAATTAGATGATGATAAATACATGCATTAATAAAAAATAAATTTATTTAAGTATAAATGAAAATATAATAGGTGATTAAACTGGTACAAGAAGATCCATATAATCAAATTTATATAATGGGATAAAAATTTAGTTGTTATTGTAATAAATCGGTAAAGATGATTTATGACTAACTCACAACTGATTGAGCACCCATATGATTAACTCACAATTAAATGAAGTTGACCAAACATAAAAATAAAAATAACACAATTTAATCTTCACATATTATTTTTTACCGTCATAAAAAATTAAATGAAATAATTTAGTCTCACACTTTAATTGCTTATAATGTATAAATAAATAGATATTTATCTTATTATTTAATTAAGAATATGATTCTTTTAATAATAAACTCACAATTAATTTGATAAAGTTCAAAATTAAGTTATATTATTGAAAATAATTTCAAGACTTATTAATAATTTTAACTTCTATTCTTCAAATTCTAAAAATTTAAGAAATAAAATCATAAATTTTAAAAACTCGAATTCAAATGATAAATCTATTATTACAAATCTTAATCCAAAATTAAAATTTCAGAAAATAATTTATCAAATTTTAAAAAAAATAATTTTAAATTTTAATTTGAAATTATATTTAAATTTTAAAATTTTAACTAAATAAATTCTCATTTTAGAATAAGATAAAATTTAGGTGTATTCATATACTATATTATACATGTAACACCTGTACGTAATTGATGGTTCAATTAATATATATAAATTTAGAGCAATGATATACAGTAGGAATTTAGAGTATGAAATCCAAGAGGAATGACGTTGCACTTTTTATATATACATTCGATTGTCGCCTGGAGACTAACGGCGGCCTCCGGCCGCTATCCCGAACCAAACTATACCCTAGGAGACATAGTGAATCCATTGGGAATCACTATAATTAGAATGTCACGTTATTCCCATTAAATTTTTATATTTCAAATTGCTACTTACGTATCATTTTTCATAAATTTATTTATCTAATAATTTTCCCAATTGAAACATGATTATGTCGAAAGCTATCTAAATTTCATTTATATCTTTTCCTTTCGTCAAAGTGAACACATCATTAGTATCATCGAGGACATGCACGTTCCATTGAGCCACAATGACCGAAAGGAGCTTGCATTGTGGTGAGCACATCTAATTCGATGCTTCTCGCATAGGCCACAATGACAGCCAATATTTAATGAGATTCTCCATTCAAGCCCGTCTTCATCCAACTAGCTAGAGCTCGTGCCTTCCTCGTTAGCTCTCAGAAGTTGCTTGGCCACTAAGGTGTTTTTTTTTTGGTTTATAATTGAGATGTTTATGTTTCACTTTATTCCTTTTTTTTTTTATAATTGAGATGTTTATGTTTCACTTTATTCCTTTTTTTGTTTATAATTGAGATGTTTATGTTTCACTTTATGTTTCACTTTATTCCTTTTTTTTTTGTTTATAATTGAGAAGTTGCTTGGCCACCAAGGTGTATTTTTTTTTTATAATTGAGATGTTTAAGTTTCACTTTATTCTTTTCTTTAGTTCATCTATCTATTAGATAAATATAAAATACAATTTATACATATTAAGTACAACTTTTGAGGTCGCCAAGTAAGAGCTCAATCAAATTATCTAATATATTTATATATATATTAGATAGATAATTTTTTTAAATTTATTTATCAAATAAAATTGAAATATAATAACTTATACATATTTAGAAATTAATCTTCAAAGTATGAAATTTGAAATTAATCTTCACACACACACACACATATATATATATATATATAGTCATCGGTGGTGTTCGATCGACAATCGAACATGTACACATTAGCTACACGTCATTCACTAAATTCACTCTCCCAATCATTACTCTATATTATATATATATATATATATATATATATATATATGAGCAATGATAGGGAGAGTGAAAATAAAAAAGTAAAAATCATAATGAATGATGTGGCATGATGTGGCATGACGTGGCACTTTACATGCACACGTCCGATTATTGCTTGGACACCATCGGCAGCCTTCGGCCGTCACCCCGAATCAAACTATACCCTGGGGCACGGTGAACTAGTCGGAGATCGTACATACAAGGTGTCACGTCATTCACTATAGTTTTCACTCTCCCATTTTCATTCTCCCAATCATTATTCTATATATATATATATATATATATATATATATATATATATATATATATATGAAGATTTTTTTATTTATATTTTTTTTAAATTCACAGGAATGTCATTTAGGGTGAAATGCCTTATCTTCTCTTTATTGATTCATGGATTCTCTGTGTTTGATGCTGCATCAAAAGAGGAATCAGTTGTCACGATGATGAGTTTAGGGTTTGGTGTAGCTAGCGGTGATAGCATATTGTTTGTTATCTCCATGAGCCTTTCTCACCATTAAAAAGCATATGTTAGCCATAATATTTTTAGACAGGCAGTTGATACGGAAACTACAATGGAGCAGAGAATCCAATATGCAGGTGGAAGAGAGTTTTGAGATATAGGAAGGATTTGAGAGAGCTTCTGTTAGTTGCTTGTTAAATTCTAACTATACAAAAATACTTTTGAGTATTTGTGAATGTCAGATTCTACTTTAACTTCTGCAATTTTTACTCAAAAGATGAAATAAAGAATTTGATATTTTTTTTCTGTTTCTATTTTTTTTTTATTTATGATCTAGAATTAAAAGTTCACATTTATACCCTTAATAAATTTATCATTTTATATAATTATCATCGCACTTTTAAATAAAATTTTATACTTTTATATAATTTATATTTTTAAAATTTTTTATAGATATTTTTATAGATTTATATAAATTTTTTCATTTTTTATATTTTTATATTTATTAATTTTATATCTTTTTAAATATATATATATTATTAAAAAATAATTTTGATATAATATTCAAAATATATAAAACATTATTGATGATATATTAAAATTATATTTAAATAATTAAAAAATAATAATTTATATAGTTTAAGGATATTATTGTCATTTAATTAAAAATTAAATTTGGAAGCAATTATTTACCAAACATTTAAACTTTGCCTTGTATCAATTTTTAACTTCTATTTCTAAATACTTCATATTTTAGCTTCTTATTTATTTCGAGATAATATCGGTAAGAATCACTTTTTTAAAAGTAAAAACACTTCCAAATATTCTCATAGCATCAGTACTAACCAGAAAGAAGGGGTACATGGTGGGAATTTAATTTGAGAAAAGGAATCAGGCAAAGATACTTAGATCTATAAAACCAGTCGAATGCAAAAGTGAATGCATGTAATTTTTTTTTTTAAATGCTAACTTTATGAATCAGATCAAAGAACAGCATCTTATGCAACTTAAGCTTTTGGGTCTAAATCAAGCAACTCTGCAGTTCTTTCCGACCAAGCTTCAAGTTCAGGATTCTCCACTTATGGAGACACTTTTGTGAAACACGCATGAAGAACCTGAAGACATTTGGTAAAGACAACAATTAACTAACTCCACCTTGGTGGCTTGTTTCAATTCATATGAAATATTACCATTCGAAGTCATAGCAAGATAAAGGCTGCTCTGTCTGTGTTTACTTAGGGAGGGAAATTGAAAGGGTGGGGAGAGATGAACGAGAATGATAAAAGGTGAAACACTCATCTCAGCATCTCCGTCAGTCCGTTTCATGACCAATACGGAGAAGGTAAATCACGGTGACTGAGAAGACAATAGCCTGGGAGAAGAGACTTTCACACAGGGCGTAGAGATTTATGTCCCACCAACCCTGTGGCTCGAACTCAAGATTTCTAGTGACAATCTACTAACCTTTTACCATCTCAACTATACCCGTGGAGGTGAGAGATGAACGAGAGTGGCATGGTAAAGAGAGGAGCTAGAGAAAATGTTGGACCAGGTAACAGACGAACCTAGGGTGACCGGTTCATCTCACGAAAATTTTCCACTAGTTATCAGGGTAAATCGGGAAGCGCTCACGATGAACGGTCTAGAAGTCCAACGTCCCAGGGTTCACAACCCATTTGGAGAAAAAATTCATGCAAAATACATCGTAGCTAGGAATCGAACCGCGGATGTCTAAGATAGCGACTAGTTACCTTACTACTGCACCATAATCCCGGGGGCAAAGAGAGGAGCTAGAGAGATGAAACACTTGGTTGTTCACTAAAAAAAGGAAAAAGGTATCCATCGTGGAGGAATGGGAGGGAAGAGGATCCTCTTATCTCTCAATTCCCATGCATCGTTTCTATTAGTGGCAAAAGGTGAAACGTTCGCCCCAACGCCCCTGTCAACCTGTCCCAGGACCAACATGGAATCTTTTCTATTGAAAAGGAGGGAAAGATGCTTTGTGATCCTATCGCGAAGTGAGGTGGCGATCCCAGGGGTCGAGTGGTTTCTCCCGCGGCACGAGCGGCTGAGGTGGCGGCGATATGGCTCCGACCTGGGTACGACCTTTAGCACAATGATTGTTAGCAAACCCGCCGGGGAGTTTCCCCTGTCAGACACTCCGACGATCAAGTCAGTATCCGCAAGTAAAATAGTGGAGCTGAATTGAAGAGCAGTAGTAATGAGAGAGCTTTCGCGCGCATATGCATACCTGCGGGAGGCGGAGTGAAGAGTTTATATAGCTGAGGGGGACTGACAACCCTTGTCCGTGATGGACGAGATAAGGGTGCGGTGCCTGTCAGCTCGTATAAGAGTGCTAGCGAGTGGCGCGGCATGGTGCGGGGTACTCGAAAGTACGATAGTACTAGATTGGCGGACTGGTCGCGAGGTGTGTCAGAGACGAGTAAGGCGTGCAGTACCCCGACATCAGGGTCGTACCCTGGATATGATGATATAGGGGACATAAGGACGAGATAGCCCGTACCCTGAGTACCGACCGGCAGGTCTAGGTGCAGAGGACCGGGTCGGGAAATGGCCAAGGAGCGTGGGCAGCCACGCGTCCGACTGGGAGTGTTGAGGCGCAGAATGCGCCCTGAGTCGGGGGTTTACCAAGCTATGCCTGGTTGAATCTATTGGGTGTCCGATTCATGTGATGCGATGGGAGCGGGGGCCGCTCCGCGTCCGACTGGAGCGCATGACCTAGGTCTAGGTTGGGAAACGGGTTGAGGTGACCGGGCCAGGAGGAGCTAGGGGTTGGCCCAACCGACCTTGCTCGTTGCTGGCTGAATAGTGCCCTGGGGGGCTTCCGGGCTCGAGGACCCCCCGGGCTATGTCTTTGCTGATCCATCTGCTGGATCTCCGTGGCGCCAGGCAGGCTGGCTGAGCGGGTCGGCCTACCCGTAGGCAAGGCCAGGATCGTAAGCGTCCCCCTCAAGTCTAGTCGAAGGAGGCGCTGAGTCCGACTGACTGGACTATCGTCTGTTGAAGCAAGCCTGGCGTGCCAGGACAGCCTACCCCTTCTTGCGGCCCTTAGTGGGCCTTTGGTGAGCAGGTATCCTGGTCGGCCGAATGTGTCACATCATCTATCTTTTCGCCTTCTGCTGCCCGGGATATCTGAGCAGATTGAAATCTCATGCATTAATTCCTGCGGTTAATGATTGTCCCACATGTCTTTTCTCAATTGCCTCTCCGAGCGATGAGGCGTTCGCAGTCTGCCCAGTGAATGATGAGGTCGTGCGTGAGATGCTTCGTCTTCTGGGCCTGATCGGACGGCTATCACTGATCGCCGCCTCTTCTCTGGCTTGCCATCGGGCGGTCCTTATAGCCCCCGAGGTAGTATAAGTAGGTTTTTTCCTGCCTTCTTTTAACATCGCCTTTTTACTTTCTACTCCGGCGTGCTGTGTTGCTGCCTCCGACTAGGGTTTCGACGACGCACATTATCCCGTCCTTCTTCTCCGTCGATCTTTCCCCTGGTTAGATCGTCTTCCTCCCTTTGCTTCGTATGGCTTTCTCCTCTCGCGATGCGGCTCGCTGGTACGTCACCATGAAGTCAGTACTTGAGCACTACGACCTGATGTGATTAGGGCAGAGTTCCACATTCCGTCCGACCATCACATCTTACTGCCTGCTTCCTCCGATCAACCCGCAAAACCTCCAAAACATTATATTACCATCTCTCGTGATCACCTGCAAGCCGGGCTACGTTTCCCGATCCACCCCTTCATCGTCTCAGTTTGTCGTTACCTCCGCCTTAATCTGTCCCAGTTAACTCCCAATTCCATCCACCTCCTCTGCGGGTCGGCTATTATCTTCCAACTGTATTGGATTCCTCTTCAAGTCGATATCTTTCACTATTTCTTCTGTCTGAAAAGGCAAGAGTTGGGTGAGTTCTACTTCCAAGCCCGTCCTGGTACTTCCTTCCTTTCCAATCTTCCATCTTCCAACAAGAGTTGGAAGGAGCGGTATTTCTACATTCACCATGTCTCGCACCCGACCTGGCCGGTCGGCTTTCGGCTGAACATTCCTCAGACACCTCCTCATCATACGGACTCCCAAAAATTCCCTCCATTCGAGCTTGCCCTTTCGGTGCTCGGAGGTCGGCACTTCTCTAGCGTACCCTTATTGTGTGAGAATGTTCTGTCCGCGTTCGACCTCAGCCGTGCACCGTTTCACCAGCCTACTTCTCTTGGTAAGCATGTCTTCTTCTTCCTTGTCTCTTTACTGCCACTTGACCATTGTTTGCCTGGTAGCCGTGATGATGTATCCGGCTGCCCCCGAAGAGGGTTACGGACTGGAGCCTGCGGAGATGGAGGCGCATATATTGAAGCTGATAAGGGATCGAGAGGTACGCGTAGCAGAACAGCAGGCTGAGCAGGGATTGCGTGCGGAGCTGCTGGCAGAGCAGGAGGCGACTTTCTCTAGCTCTAAGTCACCCAGCCCTAGTCATCCTGCCTCCACGCCTGAGGATGAGGAAATCTCATATTCTGGCCCAGACGATACCCGACCTCTGAGTCGTCTGCTGAGGCGCCCACGTGGCGATGGGTCCGTGCCCGACTCGGCCGACCCAGCGGAGACTTTTTCGGGCCGACCTAGCAAAAAGCAAAGAGGCAAGGGGCCTATGACTGACTCCTCCGCACTACCGTCTCCCTCCTCTTCAGTGCTCCCGGTGGAGTCAGCTGTTGCTCCTTCAGGGAAGGTTTCCCCAACCTGGTTGGGGGAGCCTGCACCCGAATGCCTGATGCATATGTTGCCGCCCTCGTTGTCTGACTTGCTTATGAGCATGACGATGCCGAGTGACACAGCCTCCATATGGTCGCAAGATGTGCGGCTGTATGGTACGGTAGCAGACCGTTTTCTGGCCGGTTTGCGAGCGGGTAGCTCGGGTGGCCCGAGAGTTTGGGCGGACGATTTCATGGCTACGGCCACACAGGTATGTATTTGCGGTTTGTTGTTTGCGTCGCACTTTCTTCGGTTGGGATATTAACAGATCATTTCTGTAGTTTTGGGCCCAAGTCTATAGCATGTGCATGTCCATGCTGAGTCATTCCAAGGCCCGGTATCATGCCGAGCGGCGGACGGAGGATCTTGAAGCTCGCCTCCTGCATACCCAGCTAGTTTCCGGTGATGCCTCCTTGAACAGCTTGAGGGCGGAATTTATCGGCCTCCAGGACTTACTGAGTCAGGCTCAGGAGGAGCTGGAGACCTCCAAAGCCCATATTGTCTTGGCTGATGCGGAGGCGGTTCAAGCGCAGCGCCGAGTTGCCCAAGCCGAGCATGCGCAGCTCCGCAACTGGAGACTAAAGGAGCAGCTGCGAGAGGATCTTCTGAAGACCAAGGCCGAGCTTCGTTGGGCAAGTGATGTTGCGCCACCCCTGCGAGCCCAACTGGCATCCAGGAAGCAAGAGGTTGGTTCACTGCATGACCAACTTCGGGCTCAGACCGAGGAGCTGGAGATGCTGCGTGGACGCCAAGCGTTCTGGGATGCAACTCGGGCGGAGTTGGGAGAGCTGCGTGAGCGCCGAGCGACCTGGGATGCCGATCGGGCCGAGCTGGAGGGGCTATGCTCCTATAAGGAGGCGGAGCCTGAGAGACGGGAAGCCCATCGGCTCAAGTACCTTACTTCCAAGGCTTTTACCGATCAAGTCTCTGTGCGGCTTCGAGCGGTGCTGATGCACCAAGCGCTCGGCATGGTCCGGCAACTCAGACAAGGGGGACACGTATCTGCTGACATGCCTTCCTCAGCTCTTCAACTTCGATATATGTAAGAGGACCTGCCCGACATATTTAAACAACCTTTCAAATGAGGGTCGGGCCTCTCGTTTTCCTTTTATTTTGGTGTATAGACGAAGAGCCTTCGAGTTTGTAGCAACTCTGCCCTTCTAATGGAATTTCCCTTTTGTGCCCATTCTTTTTCGAGTGGGGCTGCCCTTACTTTCAAATATCAATGATCTGAGTGCTAGCGAGGGCGAGTCGGGCGAGAAGTCGGACGACTGACTTAGCTTCTGTGAGCCGCACGTCCAGCCGTTGGAGTGAAAAACTTCCAAATGTCTATGCCGTGAGTGGGCACATACTTGGGCTACTGGACCCTACGAGTGTACGGGTCGAACACCTGGGTCCTACAACTTAGGATTGTACGTTTCTCGAGCCAGCTGGCCAAGAGTTGAGCAGCTGGTTAAGAAGAGCTTGAAAGTTCATCCAATGATGAGTCGTCTAGGTACTCGATATGAGCTTTTCCATGGACCATTTTTCGGAGGACGCGGGTCGTCATGCAGCCTCTCGAGGGTTTAGTCGAGGAACCCGTGGGAGCATGCCCAGTCGTAAGAGTTTGGCCACTTGGTCAGATCATACCCGCGGGGCGGGGGCTGCCCCACCTTCGACCGGGACCCGGACCAAGGGAATAGCGGGAGCATGCTGTTGGATCGAGAAAACCGATAGAGGGGGGGTGAATATCGGAAAACTTTCGGATTTACGTAAAGAGCAATTGCACAGCGGAAGTTAAAAACACACAACGTAAACACGGGAGGTTTTACTTGGTTCGGAGCCTGCGTCGACTCCTACTCCAAGGCCCACGGTCGTTGACCGTTTACTTTGGGCAATTCTATATGAGGCGCAATGAAAGTTTACAAATATTGATTTACAAATACAGTATAGTAAACTTAACGAAAAGAAAACTCTTCTTTTTACCGACGTCCGATGAAGGTTGACTTTTTCGGAGCAGCGGGACGTCGTCGGCTCGAGTTGGGAGGTTTCTGGAGCAAGGCGCGAGAGCGGAAGAGCGTAGAAGCGTTGTGTCGAAGTTATCTTCTGAAGCCTTGGTCGAGGGTCCTTTATATAGGGCCTGGGGGCGCCCGGGACGTCGGGGGCTCCCGGGACGTCGGGGGCGCCCCCCACGTGGCCTTTGATCCGCCAAAGTCTCGGTCACGTCTGATCCTCTGGATCCGCTTTGACCGGGGCGCCCAGAGCGCTCGGGGCGCCCGGATTGACCGGGTCAAACTTCTATCTTCTTGGCTTCGAGGGGTTCTGGTTCAAGGCTTGCGCATGGGGGCGCCCGGGAGCAACGGGGGCACCCGGGAGCACGGGGGCGCCCGGCCCAGCAGCTATTCGAAGCCTTTTCCTCTTGACTTGTTTTGTATGCACCTTGGGGGCGCCCGGGACACTCCGGGCGCCCTACTCAGCCACTGCCTCACTCCTTTGAGGCTATCTGAACTGTAGACACTCCTTCCTTTTGTCCTGCATCCATGGTTAGTCCAAAACACAATAAAGCAATAAGATATTTGTTTATACAGCCTTAGCTATCTTGGTTCTGACTTTGGTCTCCAAAATGGAGCCCTAGGTCGAACCGACGCCTACTGTTCCCTCGACGGGGAACACGTCCTCACCTACTCCTCTCGGGAGAATTTACATGATGCCAACCGTTCCTCTGGTTGGACTTTTGCCTGACGGTCCTTTGTCAGGTCTTGGATGCCGAGCTGCCCTTCGCTCGGTGCCTAGCATTCCTTCGCTAGGGCTTCAATCCCAGGCTGTCCTTCGCCTGGCGCCTAGCAGTCCTTCGCTAGGGCTTGGATACTAGCAGTCCTTCGCCAGTTGCCTAGCAGTCCTTCGCTAGGGCTTGGATACTGACAGTCCTTTGCCAGTTGCCTAGCAGTCCTTCGCTAGGGCTTGGATACTGGCAGTCCTTCGCCAGGTGCCTAGCAGTCCTTCGCTAGGACTTTGTATCCTACACACTCAGTGAATATTGTTAGATCACAAACAAACTTAACTTTGAATCCTTTGCCAATATCAAAACAAGGTTCGATATGGTGCTGCCTGCACTAACAATCTCCCCCTTTTTTATTTATGGCAACGTAATTCAAAGTTAAGTAAAAAACATATAACAGTTTTATCAAGAAGGTTAAGACTAATAAAACATAGCAATTCTAAATACTCTAAAACCAATGTAATTTGAACAGAAAATTTTTTCCTCATACTCCCCCTGAATCATTGTGTTATACAATACTTAACTTAACACTTAACTTTGACCTTTCCTCCCCCTTTGACATATATCAAAAACAAACATGGGTGAACAAGGTAAAGTTTAAAAAAAATTTTGCAAACTTAAATTTTGTTACAACACTTTTACTTAGCTTTGCAAAAAGAATTTTACTTAGGCAAGATTTTGAAGCCAAATTTCCTTAACACATGGTTCAACTTTGAAAATTGGGAGAAAATTTTGCTTGGAAATACTTTGTGTATTTTGAAAAATAAAATCTTTAAAAAAATTTCTAGACAAGTTTTTCACTAAGACAAACATTTGCCAAAATTTTCAAAAAGTCTTTGCTCAGGCAAATTTTGTTTACTAAGGAAAAATCTACTTAGAAATATTTGCAAAAAGATGCTCTTAGAAATTTTTGAAAGCACACTTAGAAATTCAACTTTGCTTTTTGAATAAGAGAAAGCTTTTGAAAAGCATTTTGATTTTGAACAATTTGAGCTTTTTCTCTCCTTAGCTGTTTATTAGTAAAGAAATATATTTTGAAAGAAGTCTTAAGAAAAAATTATGTATCAGAGCCTATGAGTTTTGAAAAAAATACTTAGCATAATTCTTCAAAGTATAGCAAAAAAACTTTAAACTGCACCAACAAAAATCCACTTAAAAATATTTTATATTTGTAGGCAAGTCTTTTAGAAACTTCATGCACTTGGAACACTATTGCCTTTACAAGTATTAGTACTTTTCAAAACATTGTACTTTGAAAAATAGAAGTTCTTTTGAAGATTATGCATTAAAAAAATTATTTTTATTTTGAATACCTGACTTGATTTCTTTTCCAGACTGACACAATCCTAGAAAACCTTGTTGACTACAAGGACATTTTCCTAAGTGTCCTGGAAATTTCTCCAACCCAAGTAAATATTATAAAAGTAACTTTATAAGTCACAAGAATTTTGTAAAATAAAATAATAGTATTTTAGAACAAAAAATTATTTAAGTTTTCAACAGGATTTTAAACTTGCAGTGCATGAAAACATATAATTTTGGAAAACATATTCAATAATTCTTTTAATTTAATCTCCCCCTAAGCTTGACCCAGTCCTAGGAAGCTTGTTGACTACAAACGATCTTCCTCTGAGTTTTAGGGTTTGATTTAAATTATAAGAATTATCTAATAACTTCAAAACAAATAGTTAAAAAAATATTCCAGAAATTCTTTTGACTCAACCACCCCCTAAATTTGGCACATCCTAGGAGTCCTTGTAGATCATGAAGTGAACCTTCCTCTGTGTCTTTAGGGTTCATTAAAATCAATAGAATAATTTTGAACAATCTTCTGAGTATGATAACTTTCAAGATAAATTTTTGAAAACATAACTTGAAATGATAGCACAGTTTTCGAAAGTCATGATGATAATTTTTCAACGAGATAGTAATAAGTTTTAAAGCATAAGGTTTTTGAAAATTTTGAATTTTTCAAAAAAATTAAGAAGAACTCCCCCTGTATTCGACACAGTCTGTCTTTTACCTAAGTTCCTTAAGGGACTTCAGTGTTGACCAGGGTTGACTATATGGACTAGGGTTGACTATTTTGACTAAATCAGAATAAGCCCTAGACTCTATTTATTGTGATATTTGACAAAAAAACTGTGATAATTGAAAAAGTAGGGTACAGTACAATAAATTAAAAATTAGAGGTAAGTTTGAATAATTTTTACAATCTTTTTATTTAAAAGGATAGTGAATCATGCTTTTAGGTCCTAGATGTCTCACCCGGTTCTACGTGGTCAAACATGTTAACCTTAGGGGTTGTGTGAGACAAATATTTAATTTTAACAAAAAAATGGTTAATTTTGAAACATTAAACCTTAGTTTAAAAAAATGATTTTTGAGGATTTTGAAAAGAATTTTAACTTTGAATTTTAAAAGTTAGTTAAATTAAATTTGAATGTTAAAAGTCAGATGAATTAAATTTGAATTTGGTTGAATTAAATTTAATTTATTAAGATTTGATTGATTGAATTTAATTGATTTAATTAAGATTTAATTGAAGTTTGATTAATCTGAATTAGTTGGTTGGGTTGGACTCAACTTTTAGGTCCTAAGCATCTTACCCATTTCTAAGTGACAAAACAGGATATCCTTAACTGTTTTGTGAAATGCATATTTTAATAGAAAGATTTATTTTGAAAAGGCCATAATTAATTTTAAAAAGTTAAATTAATTTATAAACCCAATTTAAATTTATTTTGAAAAGAGATATTTGAATCTAAAATTAACAGAAAATTTGTGTTAGATTCGAATTTAACAAAGAGTAAATTGAATTTGAATTTCAAAAATTGGCTTCCAGGTCTTGGCGAGGCACAAGGCCTTCTTTGGCCGTAGCCTTATTGGATCATCAACCCTTTCCTAGACAAAGCCTTTTAGTGAAATTTCATCTTCAAAATTACTTTTTGGTAAATTCTGGTCTAACTAGTTTGGGTCTTGGATCGGTAGCTTCGGCTAGTTTCACCAGTCTAAAGAGACCAAGTAATGTATACTTGACCTTATTAGAAAAGGCTTCCCTAACGTACTATCATCTCACCGCCACCCAATACTATGTTGTTCAAATTTCAGTTAAGTTGGTTCAGTCCTTAAACTAACCAGTCCTAATTAAAAAAAAACAAAAAAAGAAACACATAATTAAAACAAACAATTGTCTAAGTAAGGTCACAATTGGAGTAATACTTTGAATTTTCGAAATCAGCAAGATTATGAATTAAATTTTCTAACTTATTGACCTTATGTTTTAGGGTTTCATTTTCTTGTTTCAATTTTCTTTAGTTTGCTTTAATTAAGTTACATGAATCAATCACATTATTCAAGGTAAATAACGGATTTTCAAATACTGTAAATTTACCTTTGTTAATTGTTTGTCCGATATTCTTGGTAGCTCTTTTGTCTGTGCATTCACTTTTGTAATGCCCGAACTCCTGGCACTTAAAGCATTGAATGCGACTTTTGTCCTTTCGTGCTTTTGGAACTGATTCCTTTGTCGCCGTCGGTGGTGTCGTTCGAATCTTACGAGTAGGACACACACTTTGGTAGTGCCCTCTCTCCCTGCATGTGTAACAAATTACATGATTAAAATTTGAATTTACCCTTTTACCTTTTGGTTCTTTATTGGGAATCTCCCCCTTGATTCTTGCCGCCTCGGATCTAGGCTCATCTTCTGATTCTGTGTCTGAGTCGGACTCGGGTACTGGTTGAAGCTCCTTCTTTGGTAGTTCTTTAGGAGTTTTCCCTGCAATAAAATTTACACCTTCCTCGACCATTATAGTATCTGTTTGATTATTTAATTCTAATTTTGAAAAGAATTCAAAATCAGTTACCGTCTCAGTTAATTCGTCGTCTAATTCTGGTTCGATTTTGGATTCGGGTTCAGACTCTGACTCGGCTGTTTGTGCTTGGACTGAAAGGGCAAGATAATTTACCTGATCTTCTTCTTCATCTGAGATCTCTTGATGAAGGTTAACCAATTTTTCCCAGATTTCTCTAGCACATCTGCATGGACCTACTAGCTCGAGTTGCTCCTTGGCTAGGCCACATTGTAGAATTGCAGTTGCCCTTGCATCGGTCTCGATTTGACTGAGGGTGTGTTCATCCAGTTTATCCCACTCGATTGATGACTCATCTTCTACGGGAAATGAGAATCCCGTTTGGATGATCCACCATAAGTCCATGTGGGCCTTCAGAAGGGATTCCATTTGACATCTCCAAAACTTGAAGTTGTCGCCGGAGAATAGTGGTGGACGGACACTGTTCCACTCGTGGTTGGCCATTTAGTTTAATCCTTGCACACAAAACAAATAACAGAAATGTACCAAGACTTGGTCTTGGATTAGTAGTGCGGGAGAAGGAAAAAAAATAGTCCAAAATAAATGTTGCATAAATTTCGAGGTGAAATATTAATAAAATAATAAAAATAATTTATGATAAATTTTTAAAAATGTCAATTCTGATTAATAATGACAAAGTAAGAATTTAATGAAAAAAATGCTTGACTTAAGGTAGCACGATTTTCGAGAAAAAATAATATTAAAATAATAAAAAAAATTTATGACAAATTTTTAAAAATTTATTATTTTAACAATTCTAACTTATGGTGAAAAAAATGAGAATTCAAAATTGGTGGTTGATTAAAATAAAAGGCGAACAAAAATCGAGTGGTATTGATTAAAAAAAAAGAAAATTAAAAAAAATCGTAAATCCAAAAAAACTCCCAAATTGGTGGTTGCACCAAATTTGAGCTTCCCCGCTCTGATACCACTTGTTGGATCGAGAAAACCGATAGAGGGGGGGTGAATATTGGAAAACTTTCGGATTTACGTAAAGAGCAATTGCACAGCGGAAGTTAAAAACACTTAACGCAAACACGGGAGGTTTTACTTGGTTCAGAGCCTGCGTCGACTCCTACTCCAAGGCCCACGGTCGTTGACCGTTTACTTTGGGCAATTCTATATGAGGCGCAATGAAAGTTTACAAATATTGATTTACAAATACAGTATAGTAAACTTAACGAAAAGAAAGCTCTTCTTTTTACCGACGTCCGATGAAGGTTGACTTTTTCGGAGCAGCGGGACGTCGTCGGCTCGAGTTGGGAGGTTTCCGGAGCAAGGCGCGAGAGCGGAAGAGCGTAGAAGCGTTGTGTCGAAGTTATCTTCTGAAGCCTTGGTCGAGGGTCCTTTATATAGGGCCTGGGGGCGCCCGGGACGTCGGGGGCGCCCCCCACGTGGCCTTTGATCCGCCAAAGTCTCAGTCGCGTCTGATCCTCTGGATCCGCTTTGACCGGGGCGCCCGGATTGACCGGGTCAAACTTCTATCTTCTTAGCTTCGAGGGGTTCTGGTTCGAGGCTTGCGCATGGGGGCGCCCGCACCGCAGGGGGCGCCCGGGAGCAGCGGGGGCGCCCGGGAGCACGGGGGCGCCCGGCCCAGCAGCTATTCGAAGCCTTTTCCTCTTGACTTGTTTTGTATGCACCTTGGGGGCGCCCGGGACACTCCAGGCGCCCTACTCAGCCACTGCCTCACTCCTTTGAGGCTATCTGAGCTGCAGACACTCCTTTTTTTGGTCCTGTATCCAGGGTTAGTCCAAAACACAATAAAGCAATAAGATATTTGTTTATACAGCCTTAGCTGTCTTGGTTCTGACTTTGGTCTCCAAAATGGAGCCCTAGGTCGAACCGACGCCTACTGTTCCCTCGACGGGGAATGCGTCCTCACCTACTCCTCTCGGGAGAATTTACCTGATGCCAACCGTTCCTCTGGTTGGACTTTTGCCTGACGGTCCTTTTTCAGGTCTTGGATGCCGAGCTACCCTTCGCTCGGTGCCTAGCATTCCTTCGCTAGGGCTTCAGTCCCAGGCTGTCCTTCGCCTGGCGCCTAGCAGTCCTTCGCTAGGTCTTTTGACTCTGGCATTCCTTCGCCAGTGCCTAGCAGTCCTTCGCTAGGGCTTGGATACTGGCAGTCCTTCGCCAGTTGCCTAGCAGTCCTTCGCTAGGGCTTGGATACTGGCAGTCCTTCGCCAGGTGCCTAGCAGTCCTTCGCTAGGACTTTGTATCCTGCACACTCAGTGAATATTGTTAGATCACAAACAAACTTAACTTTGAATCCTTTGCCAATATCAAAACAAGGTTCGATATGGTGCTTCATGCACCAACAAATGCCCGTAGGGATTTGGCCACTTGGTAGAGTCAAGCCGGGGGAGCGTGGGCCGCCATGCATCCGACCAAGACCCGGACCAAGGGATTTGTGTCGTGCCCAGGGGTCTGGGTCAAGTCAGCATTTTTTTGTTTCAGCCGCCTAATTGGCAGGCCGTCTGTCCAACCTGTCCTTTCTGCATAAGGACTGCATTAATTGGCAGGGACACGCGTTTCCTGCCCAATGTTTTCTCAGGCGCCGAAGCGTCGGCCATTTGTTATGATTGCCTTGAGCAGCGAGACGTCTGTTCGCCGGGAGTGTATGCATCTCATCGCGTCCCTTCGTCTCCTTACAGGTCCCATCGGAGGGTTCTGAGGAGATCTGGCCTTTCCTCGTAACCCTCTTTTCGAAGGCTAGGATTGGCCTTCGTTCTCTATATAGGCGCCAACGGTTACCTTCCCCGCCGCTTTCGTTCTCCCAACACTCTTCTGCGACCGTTCTCCTCCTCTTCCTAGCCACTTCTCTGGTGCCCTTGTATCTTCTTTGGGATCCAAAATGTTGTCTGAATCCTTGAAGGCAGGGTTCGCCGAGGATGAGGTCGAGTTCGCGACTGCGGTGGTAGCCATACTTGCCGATCTGGCTAACTCGCCGTCAGCTACTCCAGTATCTCCTTCTCTGACGGTAGATCCTACTGACGTACCCTCTTTGAGTAGGGGTAAGGCGCCTGAGGGGGAGACGCCGGATTCTGAGCTTGAGGCCTCAGACGCGGATCTTTGTCCACTGGACACCTGGCGCCGTCAGGACCAGTCAAGCGATCGCTCGCCCCCCTTCGGGACCATGACTACCCCTCCGACGCCCTCTGCGTCTCCTTTGCCGGTGATTCCGGTTCTACCAATGTCTTCGCCCACGTCCCCAGTCCCTTCTGTTCAAGGGGCTATCCCGTCGGCGCCGCCTTCGACTCAGGCCGGTTCCTCCAGTGTGCGGATTGATATGCTTCTTCCCTCTCTCCTCGAGGGAGCTACGGGCCCTGGTCCATTGCATTTGATCTTGCCATCGCGGGCAGACCCTCGTACTGTTAGTAGGAGCCCTAGAGCCAATTATGTGATGATTGACTAGGAACATTTTATATCATATTCTATTATTAATAAAGGCATGTTTGGTTATTATACTTACTTTGTATTTGTGCCAAATAATTAAGTATAATAATGTCCTTGGGTAGTAGGATCTTATCTACATTATATCGATTGGTTGAATTAATAGTGAGATGATATAGAGAACACTACTCTAAACCATTCCTAGTCAAGTATTAATATTCAAGGACAATATTAATGCATGGAGACTAGCATGTAGGTCAACTGATGACTTGAGCTCACAAGTCATGGATATGTGATATTAAGTTGACAAATGGGTATACATTGGAGAATGTGTACTGAATTGACCCGCCATGAGAAAGTTTCATAGATTGTCATATGAGTGTCATAAACTTTCTCATGTGACTATTGGTATGAATAGTCCTTAGACCTGAAGTCACTACGGTTTCCTACATAAAGAGTTATGTACTTCAGTATCGTCAAACGTCACTTGTAATAGGGTGTATTATAAAGGCGATCACTGGGTATGTAATGAATTATGCGGAGGGATGTGAGTGATGTAGATGAGATCTATCCCTCCCATATGACAGGAGTGATATCTGTGGGCCCTTGATCGAGTAGGACTACTAAAACGCATGACCATGCTCAAATGAGTCAATATGAGATATTGAGCGCATTTGTTTGAGTGAGTCTACTCGGGGATCAAGAAACACAAGATTGATTGAGGATGACACAGTCTATGATTCATTGGTCAATCTAGATATCAAGGATAGAAGGACAAGGTCAAACATTATCATAGTTACGGAGGTTTAGTCGGATCTCGACTTTTCTTGTTACTTGGGTAGCAATGATACATTGCTAAATGCCACTAATTGCTTGTGTCTAAAGCGTTTAGGCGCATTGCCAACGTCACGAGAACCTATTGGGTCACACACTAAGGACATGATGCTTCGGGAAGCCCGAGTTGAGAACTCGGGAGATCTGAGCCTGAGTTGGGAACTCGGGAGATCTGATTGGGAGCTCGAGTTGGGAACTCGGGAGCTCGACACTCGACAGACTGAGCTGGGAGCTCGGCAGACTGGGTCGGGGCTCGGCACTCGGCAGACTGAGTTGGGAGCTCGGCAGACTGGGTCGGGGCTCGGCACTCAGAAGACTGGGTCGGGAGCTCGGCTACTTGCTCGGCAGACTTGGTCGGGAGGCTTGGTCGGAAACCCGAGAGGCCCGGTCGGGATTACAAGGGAAATTTATTAAAGTGTTTAATGAAGGGAAAAGAAAAGATTCTTTTCTTGCATGGGAAAAGATAAAGAGCCACATGAAAAGATGTACTCTTTATTGGTATTAATGAAGGAAGTCAAAGAGGGTCTTGTGACTTTGGATGATAGCTTCTTCCCTTTTCTTCTTGCCTGCCTCATCTTCCTCTTTTGGCCGAAACCCTATTGTAGGGTTCTTGGTGTTCTGCGAGCTACCTCAAGTTGCTAGCACAACTAAGGTTGTTCTCTCGAAGTTGAGAGATTGTGTCCGTGTGGATACGAATAGAGGCACAGACACTTGAACGTGCAAGAGATCCGGCGCATCTTGGACGAGCGGGATAAGTAAAGGGCACGCTCCAAAGGTATACACTGTAGATAGATCTATTAGATAGATGAACTTCGTATGAATTTTTCTTTCGCATGGATCGCTCGAGGGTTCTTGTTTCCGCTGTGTTTTATGTTTTGGTGCCGGGAGAACCCAACATGTACTGCCTATGAGATTCCTGACTCCGAGCCGCTGGGGTCTGCCTGGGCGGCCCATCTGCATGCCCCCTTGAGCGGCCATCTGTACCATGGTCTTCGGGCATTTGACCGTCAGGACCCCCTTACCAGGGCTAATGGCGTCATGGCGGAGGCTTGTCAGGTATGTTTTACTGATGGCTCTTGCTCGTCCGGTTCTCTCCTGACTAACTTTTCATTTTCTTCACAGCTAGCCGACTTGATTTACGATATGGGTGTTTCCTTTGCAGCTCAAGCTCGGTCCCTTCATCAAGCAGAGTCCCGAAGGGAGGAGCTAGAGGCTCAGCTTCGCTGCGCGTAGCTGCAACCGGGCGACGAGGCATGGAACACGTTGCGGGCTGAGAACGCGGCTCTTCAAGAGTGTGCAGTTCGTGCCGAGTCGCAACATCAGGAACGCCTGGTGGAGGTGATTGCAGCTCGGGCGATGACTATCCAGATGCGGAGACAAGTCGCCTACCTGGAGCATAGCGAGCATCAAGCACGGGTTTTGGAGCTACAGGCCCATGAGGAGCTGGCCCAGGTCAAGGCGAAGCTCCAAGAGGCATGCCAGTCAACTGTGACATTACGCGCTGATCTGAAGGCTGAGGAGGAACTAGCCGCCCGCTCGAGCGACCTCTCACGGGTGTGAAAGCACCGTGCAGCTCTGGACACGAAGCTGAAGGCGGCTCAGGAGGAGCTGGAGAGGGTTCGGGGCCATGCCCCATCACAGCATCCTGCACATAGGTCGTAGTCTAGTGCTGCTCTTTTCTACTCTCCTCATGTAGGCCAAGTCAATATTTACGAACGCTAACCCTCTCCTTTGGCGTCTCCGTGATTGTATGTTTCTGCCCATGTGTGTTTGGCGTTTAAATGTTGAGAGTTCGGACGTGAGCAACCCGAAGGGAGGGATATTCGTCCGATTCCTTTCGGCAAACGGGTGTGCGCAATATCTGAGCTTCATGGTGGCTATATATCAACCGCTCGGAAGAGGACGCGAATGAGCGTTTAGGCCTCTGCGAGTGGCAGGGTAAAACACTTGAGTAGATACTTCCTTAGTGTCCCGTACCCGGGCGCCTGCGATTAAGATCTCAAGGAACGTGGTGTTCTTAGCGAACCGTCCTTTAGCCAGCTTTGAGTGCACCGGATTGAGATGTTAGGTCACTGCAGTCAGGAAGACTTAGTGGCTCGTAACATATAGGCAGGCGAGAGGTTAGGCATTTGGTTAGACAACGCACGGTGCCTGAAAGTCGAGCCAGGTGGTACGCGGGAGCCGGGCCCAGTCACGACCTATTAGCGGGCTAAAGGTCAGTAGGACTGGCCGTCTAGCACTCAAGGAGTGTGGACCACCGCACGCCCGGCCGAGAGCCAGTCCGGGAGTGGTGAGCACATGCCCTTGCATAGCCCGCGGGAGGCGAGGGCATGGCCTCTCAATCGAGGAATCCCTCAGGGAGCGTGGGCCGCCACGCGTCTGGCTGAGAACCGATATGAGGGTAAGGCTCGCATAGAGCGAGGATATGGCCTCCCGGTCGGGGGATCTCTCAGGCAGCGTGGGCCGCCACGCGTCCGACTGAGAGCCGATCCGAGGGTAAGGCTCGCATGGAGCGAGGATATGGCCTCCCAGTCGGGGGATCTCTCAGGGAGCGTGGGCCGCCACGCGTCCGGCTGAGGGTCGATCCAAGGGTAAGGCTCGCATAAAGCGAGAATATGGCCTCCCAGTCGGGGGATCTCTCAGAAAGCGTGGGCCGCCACGCGTCCGGCTGAGAGCCGATGTAACGACACGGTCTCTCAACCCCTTTGGTGGCCAAATCAACATTTGGCAGCCCAACAACCTGGCCTCTCGGCCCAACAACCTAGCGGCCGAATCAACATTTGGCGGCCCAACTATGTCGTCGACCAACAACCGATGTCGACGACCAACAACCGTGTCGTTACTCACTAGGTCTTTCCACCCCTGGCCAGTAAATTTTTGCCTTCCTCAGGATTCGAACTCTAGACCTCCAGGATAAGTACTAGAGTTTATGAATACTGATACCAATTGAGCTATAGCTCAATTGGTACCAGGATTCAGGAACTTTAGTACTTGGCCTGGAGGTCTAGAGTTCGAATCTTGAGAAAGGCAAAAATCCACTGGCCAGGGGTGGGAAGACCGTAGGGTTGCCGGCCTAGAGGGTTGCCTGCGGGGACCATAGAGGCGGGGCCGCTACATAAAAAGGCACCTTTTTATTGTAACGACCCCGACCGCTCAGCCCCTATGGCGGCCAAATCTCTATTTGGCGGCCCTTCCGGCGGCCAAATCTCTATTTGGCGCCCCCTTTAGCGACCTCGGCCGTGCCGTTACTCACAAGAACTTCCCACCCCTGGCCAGTGGATTTTTGCCTTCCTCAGGATTCAAACTCTAGACCTCCAGGCTAAGTACTAGAGTTTATGAATCCTGATACCAATTGAGCTAACTCAGGAACAACAGTAGCCCCCATCGGAACAATGTACTCATCACTAAGAGCAGTACCGGTAGCCCTAGTAGTCTCTACTCAATAACCGTGTAAGTAGGCGTAGTAGGAACATCCTTTTTCTTTCCTCAAGAGCAACAGCGGAAGTAACTCAACCAGTAACTAAAAGAGCCTCAAAGGCAGCTCTACTATAAATAGCACCAAATGTACAACAGCGTGAAAGGCAGCTTCAAAGTCTGGTGATTCTGCCTGACTTTTATTTGTTATGTCCTTTCAATGGGTATTTCCACTCGGGAGAGTCTTGTAGCTCTTCTGTTTGTGCCCTACTTTCTTAGTTATCTAAATTTTGACCCTCGATAGTTGTACCTTAGCTCAATTGGTATTAGGATTCATAAACTCTAGTACTTAGCCTGGAGGTCTAGAGTTCGAATCCTAAGGAAGGCAAAAATCGACTGGCCAGGGGTGGGAAGTTCTTGTGAGTAACGGCACGGCCGAGGTCGCCAAAGGGGTCGCCAAATAGAGATTTGGCCGCCATAGGGGCTGAGGGGCCGGGGTCGTTACAGCCGATCCAAGGGTAAGGCTCGCACGGAGCGAGAATATGACCTCCTGGTCGGGGGATCTCTCAGGGAGCGTGGGCTGCTACGCGTCCGGCTGAGAGCCGATCCGAGCGTATGGCTCACACGGAGCGAGAATATGACCTCCTGGTCGGGGGATCTCTCAGGGAGCGTGGGCCGCCACGCGTCCGGCAGAGAGCCGATCCGTGGGTAAGGCTCTCACGGAGCGAGAATATAGCCTCCCAGTCGGGGGATCTCTCAGGGAGCGTGAGCCGCTACGCGTCCGGCTAAGAGCCGATCCGAGGGTAAGGCTCGCACGGAGTTAGAATATGGCCTCCCGGTCGAGGGATCTCACAGGGAGCGTGGGCCGCCACGCGTCCGGCTGAGAATCGATCCGAGGGTAAGGCTCGCACGGAGCGAGGATATGGCCTCCCGGTCGGGGGATCTCTCAGGGAGCGTGGGTCGCCACGCATCCGGTTGAAATCCGATCCGAGGGTAAGGCTCGCACGGAGTGAGAATATAGCCTCCCGGTCGAGGGATCTCTCAAGGAGCGTGGGCCGCCACGCGTCTGGCTGAGAGCCGATCCGATTGTAAGGCTCGCACGGAACGAGAATATGGCCTCTCGGTTGCGGGATCTCTCAGGGAGCGTGGGCCACCACGCGTCCGACTGAGAGCCGATCCGACGGTAAGGCTCGCACGGAGCGAGAATATGGCCTCCCGGTCGGGGGATCTCTCAGGGAGCGTGAACCGCCACGCGTCTGGCTGAGAGCCGATCTGAGGGTAAGGCTCGCACAGAGCGAGTATATGGCCTCTCGGTCGGGGGATCTCTCAGGGAGCGTGGGCCGCGACGCGTCCAGCTGAGAACCGATCCGAGGGTAAGGCTCACACAGAGCGAGAATATGGCCTCCTGGTCGGGGGATCTCTCAGGGAGCGTGGGTCGCCATGCGTCCAGATGAGAGCCGATCCTAGGGTAAGGCTCGCACAGAGCGAGAATATGGCCTCCCGGTCAGGGGATCTATCATGGAGCGTGGGCCGCCACGTGTCCGGTTGAGAGCCGATCCGAGGGTATTGCTAGCACGTAGCGAGAATATGGCCTCTCGGTCCGGGGTTCTCTCAGGGAGAGTGGGTCGCCACGCGTCCGGCTGAGAGCCGATCCGAGGGTAAGGCTCGCACGGAGCGAGAATATGGCCTCCCGGTCGGAGGATCTCTCAGGGAGCGTGGGCCGACACGTGCCCGGCTGAGAGCCGCTCCAAGGGTAAGGCTCGCATGAAGCGAGGATATGGCCTCCCGGTCGGGGGTTCTCTCA
>JAGFNQ010007088.1:0-13108 GCA_024364735.1 Boesenbergia rotunda | reverse complement strand
GCTGAATTGAAGAGCAGTAGTAATGAGAGAGCTTTCGCGCGCATATGCATACCTGCAGGAGGTGGAGTGAAGGGTTTATATAGCCGGGGGGGGGGGGGACTGACAACCGTTGTCCGTGATGGACGAGACAAGGGTGTGGTGCCTGTCAGCCCGTATGAGAGTGCTAGGGAGCGGCGCGGCATGGCGCGGGGTACTCGAACAGTACGATAGTACTGGATTGGCGGACTGGCCGCGAGGTGTGTTAGAGACGAGTAAGGCTTGCAATACCTCGACAGGCATACCCTGGATATGATGATATAGGGGGCATAAAGACGAGATAGGTCGTACCCTGAGCGTCGACCGGTAGGTCTGGGTGTAGAGGACCGGGTCGGGAAATGGTCAGGGAGCGTGGGCAGCCACGCGTCCGACTAGGAGTGGTGAGGTGCAGAATACGCCCTGAGTCAGGGCTTTACCGAGCTATGCCTGGTTGAATTTATTGGGTGTCCAATTCATGTGATGCGATGGGAGCGGGGGTCGCCCCGCGTCCGGCTAGAGCGCATGACCTAGGTCTAGGTCGGGAAACGGGTCGAGGTGATCGGGCTAAGAGGAGCTAGGGGTTGGCCCGACCGACCTTGCTCGTTGTTGGCTATATAGTGCCCGGGGGGGGGGGGGGGGGGGGGGGTTTCCGGGCTCGAGGACCCCCCGACCTATGTCTTTGCTGATCCATCTGCTGGATCTTCGTAGTGCCAGGCGGGCTAGCTGAGCGGGCCGGCCTACTCGTAGGCAAGACCGGGATCACTTTGTATTTTTCCACTTTCTCCTATTCCCTCTCCAAGTAAATAAGACACTCAATTTGTAACAACCTTAAACTCTATCATTAAACAAACTCACTAGGCAAGTGCTCAAAGTGGCTTTTGGGCTGGTCGCATTTTGCTCAATCTAGTTGACTTAGACCCGACCAGTGCAGGAACCAGTTAACTGAATGGAATAGGCCGGGTATTAGAATTTGAAGCCCATTCGCGCAACGTATGACCATCCTATTACGTCAATTTAATAAACGTTTTATTTATATTTATTTTTTAATATTAAAATAATATATAAAATTAAAGAAATGAATACATTTAGTTTATTAATATTCAAAAAAAATTTATAAAAATTACAAATAAATTTACTTATTAATTTATCTAAATTTCTCATTGTAAAATTTTTTCTTATTGAAATTGAAGAGTACGCATTCGATATGGATTGAATTGTATGTTAGTTGTCCTGGATGGTGTCATCCATTGGGCTTTTTGTTACGTTCATAGAAGTTTACGTTTGTTTAAAAATCGAACAGTATCTCCCTTATACCTCATATATATACTGTTGGAGGAATATCTGAGATTTTACAGTGAATTGAAATTATAGAAACTAATTTCAACTTATCTCTAGCCGCAGTCTCCCGGGTCGTGCACGCACACGAGTTCACTTGGTTCAGTACAAATCCGGGCCCTGGATTTGCACCCCCCCGCGCATCCACGCGTGAGAGAGAGCCTCTCCCCTAGCATTTGTTCACAACTACCATGCTTGTGATACAATATAAAACAAACATTTTGCCTTAAAACTCCCAATGTGGGACTAAAGTCCCACTCACAAGGGAGTTCCTGTATTTTCCTCCTCACTTTCTACTCACTAGAAAGTTTCAATATGGGACTAAAGTCCCACCACCTCTTTTCCATTCACTATAAGTATGAATGGAAAGTTCCAATGTGGGACTAAAGTCCCACCACCTCCTCTTCCATTCACAATAGATATCCAAGATATCCAACATATACACATACATAAGATACAACCAACACAATTGATAACAACATAGATAATATAATAAACTATCACAATCATCAAAATTAATAATAAGCACACTATTATAAACTCCAAAAAAAATTAAAAAAAAATCAATAAGCACAATATATATAAACACTAAAAAAATTAAAAAAAACAAAATCAATAAGCACACTATATATAAACTCTAAAAAATTTTTTAAAAAAACTCATCTCGACTTCCTGAGAAGGCGTAGCAACAAGATACATAGAAAGAAAATCCCAAGTCATCCATAACAAAGTTAACTATATAGTACGACAGATTGAAAGTCCACAAAAACCAATACAAGTACACTAAAGAATAAAATAAAAACAAATTCACTAAAGAAATACATAACAACTGAAAAGAAAAGTCAAAATGTTAAGGACTAGCAGATGGATTCTCTCTTGATAGTACGAATCGTAGTTATTCACTAGTTGAAATAAAATTAAAGGCAAGGGATGTTAAGTTCGGGCTCGAACTCTACGAATATAAGGATAGATAAATACATGATAATAAAGATAAAGCAAGCAAATAGAAACAAAGAATACAACCTTCAAAATATAGAGCATAAATCAAATACAACATCTATATATATAAACATACCCGAAATCAACATAACATATAGGGGCATAATCAGAACTGCCCACAACGCATCAGTAAGACTGCTCGTACTACCAAGCAGATCCAAATCATAACAAGTGCAAATTATAACCGTATATGCATGTCACGCCCACAGAGACACATGTATACGTAAAAATCGGGCAGCATCTCTCCTGTACGGCGGACAAGTTGGAACAAATAATACATAATACACATCACATAAGATGGCTCGACCATCAAAACTAAAAATTAAACACACAACCATGCAGTTTATACCAATATTAATGATAATAACTTAAATATCGCAAAACCTTTAACGTCTTTTAGCAGAAATAAAGCTAAAAGAAAGTCCGAATACAAAGGAAACTCCAACATAAGTCTTAATCGAGCCTAACATCCCAAATAATAGATAAATAGAAATCTTCCAAAATGATACCAAATGAATAAAACAAATATTAGACTAGGAGATAAAGAGGAAAGAAAATAATCTCCAAACTGACTTAATACTGTGGGACTGGCAACTGGATCCTGTTGGAGCAATCGGCCCTAAGATGGTCCGGAGTGACCATAGGTTTTGATGTTTGGGCAAAGGGCTTAAGTTAGGTTTACCCTTGTTTACTTTTATGTGTATGTTGAGTGTGCAGGTTGTACAGGTTACACATATGGACGTGACTGGACGACCTCGGTACAGTGAAGGATGGCATGGAGGCAAGCTGGAGGCTTGCGTGCGCATCCGAGGGACCTTGGTGAGCAGGGACGATGAGCTGATGAGCGCGGACTTCGAGGCATGCGTGAAGGATGGCATGGAGGTAAGCTGGAGGCTTGCGTGCATCCGAGGGACGGGAGCCGAAGATGAAGAGGGCGCGAAGGCAACAGTCGAGGCAGCGGAGGAGGACTCAGTCGAGTCGTGAGGGTACGAGTGTTGTGTGATTGTACTCGGGAAATCCTAGGGTTCGAGTGCGGAGTGAAATGTACTTGGGGAGTGTAACCCTAGGATCAGCAGGGTACCAGTCGACTGCCCTGGGGGTAGTCGGCTGGTAGGTGGCTGGTGATCTGGCAAATTCGAACGTTGGGGGTGTCAACGGTCGAATTTGGCTGGCACCAGTCGACTGCCCTGGGGCAGTCGACTGGTAGCGAGAAATCAACCCCGAGTGTTATTTAAAGAGGACTTCGTGGTTGCTGAGTTTCTTGACGAAACTCGCTTGGGTAAAGTGAGTTAGTAGTCTTTTATGCCCAGATAGTGTCCGAGATATTGTGGCGATGTTTCTCCACTCACAAGGAGCGACGAGGGCTAGCCGGAGGTTATCTGGGGAGTGATCCACCGACGGATTCTCTGGATTAGTCACCCGGCCGGGGTGGATACCAAGTAAATACGGTTTGTTAGCGTTTGTTTATTGTTGTTAGTTTTATTTTGTTTGTATTTCCGCTGCGTAACTAACAACGTAGGTGAAAAGAATCAAAGAAACGCTATTCACCCCCCTCTAGCGGACGTATTCGATCCTACAGTTGGTATCAGAAGGACCGCTCTTGATCGGACTAATCGCCGAGGGAGCAAGAACGCTAGAGGAAGAACGATGGAAGACAAATTTGGGGACGACATTTACATCCCACCGCTCTACGATCATGAAGACTTCGAATATTGGCGGGCAAGGATGGAGACTTGGCTTAGCATGGATTGGCCATGTAGGATAGCCATAGAAGAGCCCTTCGAAGTTCCAAAGGACAAGCACGAGAAGAAGCTTCGTCCTAGATATTGGGAGAAAGAGCAACAAGAACAATTTCGGGCAAATAAGAAGGTAATTGATATCTTGTTAAATATTTTGCCTAACGATATTTTGAATAATGTAGGTAAATATGAGAATGCTCATGAATTGTGGGATAAGTTGGAAAAGTATCACAAGAACCCTACACAAATTCAAGAGTCCGAAGAAATCAACTCATTGGTTCAAGAAGTGGAAGAAGAATGTGAGAGGTCATCCACCTCATCTAGAGAAGAGGAGGAGGTCACCACCTCAAGGATTGAGGGGGAGGAGAGACCCTCGTCTACACAAGAACAAGAGGAAGCATCTTCTTCATCCAAGGTTGAAGAGGAAGTCAACCTAGTCTTCACCTCCACCAAAGCCAAGAGAAAGGAGCATATTATATGCTTTAGTTGCAACCAAAAGGGGCACTACAAGGATAAGTGCCCACAAGGTAAAAAAGAGATAAAATCTACAATCATTTCAAATTCCTTTAATTCTAACATGAAGTGTAGGAATGGAGAATCCCAAGAGAAGAAGAGGAGAATTCGATGCTTCACGTGTGGTGAACTGGGGCACTACCACACCAAGTGTCCAAAGAAGGAAGAGCTCAAGAAAATGGGACACTTGAGGAGATGGGAAAAAGAAGAAAGGAGGAAGCAAAGACCACAACGAGGAGGGACTACAATGGTAAGGGAGGTAATTCCTAACCCTAGGGTAAAATGCAATTCAATTTCAAATTCCTCTTTGCATATTAAAAATAATGTTAAGAATCCATTCATGCATGCTAGAGCTCATGAGAAATGTTTAATGGTACATAATTTTGGATTTAGATACAATGATAGGACTAGGGTTAACCAGGTAGAACACAACCCTAGGAAAAGCATGCATAATGATAGACCCAAGACCTCTAGACCTAAGGATCATGACACTAATCCCAAGAAGGGAAGGAATGTGCCTAGAAAGGAGGTTAGGCCTAGAAATGTCCAAGGTGGACACATGAATCCAAAGGTTAGAAATTTGGAAAGGGAAAATCAAGCCTTGAGGGCAAGGCTTGATACATTAGAAAAGGCCTAGAAAGGTTCACGGTTGGATCTAAGGGCCTAGACATGGCGTTGGGTAGTTTGAAACCCAACTACAAGAGATCGGGATTGGGATACCGGTCTAAGACCTCCAAGGCCAACAAAAAGAAGTATGCTGGGGAGGCATACAATCATGGTAAGAAGGGTAAGTCCAAGGATGACAAGGGAATGCCATCCAAGGGTAGAAAGGGTGACTTAACTAAGGACAGGTGTCCAAGGTTAAGAAGTTTCACTTTGTAGGCTAAGAGTCACCGGGGGCACACCGGTGTGGCTTAGTGTGGATTGAGTCACCTAGGGAGGTGGCTAGGGCTCAGAGCTCAAGGGGGAGCTCTAGGAGCCTATGGGGTCCATGGTGAATGAATCTCAAGAGTTTCTCTCCTAAAAAATCAGGTTGAAGTGTGCCAAAAGGATTGGAAGACTTGGGTAAGTCTTAATTCTAGAAAATGGCACATTAAAAGGAGAATTAGGGAGAAAAAGGTGAAAATAGAATATATCTGAGAAAATTAGGTTTTAATAAGTGAACGTCATGCAATTCAGTGCTAGAAATGAGTTATGATCAAGTATAAGAGAATACATTAAGGAGAAGTCACAATTGAGACTTTTGGAGATGAGTTTCAATGATACACTTTAGGATAAGTTGAGTTCCGTGCCAAACTTGGAATCTGGAGTACATTTATTTGGAAACATATTTTTCTCAAGTAGGCATTGGCCCTACAAATCTCCCCACGAAATTTCATAAATTTTGGAGATTTATGGAATTATTTAGGGATTACTGAAATTGGGCTGGAAAACCTAAAATTCGGTATCAGTCGACTGCCCTAGGGGCAGTCGACTGGTAAGAGCCCAGAAACATTCTGTGAGTTTTGGGAGTCGACTGCCACAGGGGCAGTCGACTGGTCTGTAGGCTGAAATAGGAAAATGGCTATTGGATGATAGAATATGATGTCTAAATTAAAATCCTTGATGATACTGGTTGAGTAAAGGTGTGCCTCATGGGTTAATGGTGATTATATGAAATAAGGTCATATGGAAAATTCAAGGAAGTTTGATAAGTTTCTCTATGTATCTAGGGTTTAGAGATAAAAAGGGGGAAACTTTCAGCATATTAAGGATATGGATAAGGAAATGAATTGAGGACAATTTCATGTGTCGAGTTATGATGGTTAGCTTTGGCAAACTCATAGAATTAGAGATACATTTATAAATTAATATGAAATGACAATCTTTTGAGTAAATTAGATATTCTACCAAAAGTCAAGCACACTTGACACTTTCATGAAATCATATTTTTCTAGGATAGAGTATATCCTAGCAAGTGTGCTTGCAAACCTTTAGAAGTTTCTTAAGTTTTGTTGAGTTCTTATTGGCACTAGGGATAAGGTTGCTTGGAGCAAGTCTTTGATAGTGTCCAAGGGAGAAGAACTTGGTTGTTGGGTTGAGTATAACTTGACAAGGTGTTATGTTGAATAGAACTTCACCTAGGTAAGTTGAAGATTGGAAGAAGGCATAGGTTAAGGGGGAGGTTGCCTCCTTGTTTGCCTTAATTTTCATAAGAAAATTTTTAGATTTTGTGTCAAACTTAGGAATGGTGATAGATACATTGTGAAATGTATTTTCCTAAGTAGGTATGGGCACCACAAAGTTCTCCACAAAATTTGGGAATTTTTGGAGAATTGTGGAATTTCTGGCGCGTTTCTGAAATTCGGTCAGAAAACTAATAAATCAGAGTATCAGTCGACTGCCATGTAGGCAGTCGACTGGTTAGGGCTGGTGTGGGTATCCAGCAGCTGACGCGTATCCAAAATGGTGTAAAACAAGTGTATGGGGGTTAGTACACTGTGTTTAGGACCATTAGGGATTAAAAGAACCGACAATTGAGATATTATTGGGGTCTTTTTAATGTAGGCAAAGGGGGAGAAGTGTTGGGTTTAAGTTGGGAAACCAAATACTCCTTTGCTAGAAACCCTAGGTTTAGGGGGAGCTAAGATTAAGGGGGAGCATGGTTGCTCCATTCTTGGCGTAAGGGGAACCTTGGAGAGGTTCTTAAAAAACCTTTGTAAGTCCAGTGTAGGGGGAGCTTTGGAGAAGTTTTAAAAAGCCCGTTGTTGGAAATTCCTAACTTGGAGGGTTAGGTGTAGGATGTCTTGGGATAGGATCTAGTTTTGCATTGCATATGCATTGTTTTTGATATTGACTACTGTTTTGCTTTCCCTAACTTAAACGAATTGTCAAACATCAAAAAGGGGGAGATTGTTGGAGCAATTAGCCCTAAGATGGTCCGGAGTGACCATAGGTTTTGATGTTTGGGCAAAGGGTTTAAGTTAGGTTTACCCTTGTTTACTTATATGTGTATGTTGAGTGTGCAGGTTGTACAGGTTACACATATAGACGTGACTGGACGACCTCGGTACGGTGAAGAATGGCATGGAGGCAAGCTGGAGGCTTGCGTGCGCATCCGAGGGACCTTGGTGAGCAGGGACGATGAGCTGATGGGCGCGGACTTCGAGATATGTGTGAAGGATGGCATGGAGGCAAGCTGGAGGCTTACGTGCATCCGAGGGACGGGAGCCGAAGATGAAGAGGGCGCGAAGGCAACAGTCGAGGCAGCGGAGGAGGACTCAGTCGAGTCGTGAGGGTACAAGTGCTGTGTGATTGTACTCGGGAAATCCTAGGGTTCGAGTGCGGAGTGGAATGTACTCGGGGAGTGTAACCCTAGGATCAGCAGGGTACCAGGGCAGTCGACTGGTATGTGGCTGGTGAGCTGGCAAATTCGAACGTTGGGGGTGTCAACGGTCGAATTTGGCTGGCACCAGTCGACTGCCCTGGGGGCAGTCGACTGGTAGCGAGAAATCAGCCCCGAGTCCTATTTAAAGAGGACTTCGTGGTGGCTGAGTTTCTTGACGAAACTCGCTTGGGTAAAGTGAGTTAGTAGTCTTTTATGACCAGATAGTGTCTGAGATATTGTGGCGAGGTTTCTCCACCCACAAGGAGCGACGAAGGCTAGCCGGAGGTTATCCGGGGAGTGATCCACCGACGGATTCTTGGATTAGTCTACCGGCCGGGGTGGATACCAAGTAAATACGGTTTGTTAGCGTTTGTTTATTGTTGTTAGTTTTATTTTGTTTGTATTTCCGCTGCGTAACTAACAACGTAGGTGAAAAGAATCAAAGAAACACTATTCACCCCCCTCTAGCGGACGTATTCGATCCTACAGATCCTCTCCTGGCTCTAAGTAGTGCATCTACCTGCTACCTGAAACAAAAATAGAAGGCAGCGGTGGTGAGTCCGGGTGGACTCTGCGAGTATATGATTAGACAATTGCATGGCATCATAATGATATAGGAAGCAACAGATAACAATGGTGTACAGTCTCTAGGAAATAGAGGACTTCAAAGCATGTATAAAACAATATGAAAACATATGAGATAACATAGATCAAACATACATGCATGTCAACCAAATGTGGCAACCATAGCTCATATAAATGCAACAAATACAAGAAAATGCATAAATGCAATAAATGCATATGATGCAATGACATGTGTCACCCCTGACCCCAATCAAGCCGCCAACACATCACATCTATGTGGTCGAGTGGGTAGGGTTGTGACAATTGTACGTACTCCAACGAATACCACTGATAGATGTGGTTGACTGGACAGAATGTTGGGGAGCCAATTACTCCAAAATCCCACGATAAAGGAGGAGCCACCAACAACTCTTATATCTCTTGGAAACAACGGTGAGGGTGTCAACTGCTTGCCTACAACTCCAACATCCACTATACATGAGTGGTCGAATGTGGCGTAACAAGATGGTTGCTCCCACTCTAGCAACTACCACAACAAGTGGTTGAGCGGCAAATCAACTAGATAACTGACGACGGCTTAACCACATGGAAGCCCAACAGTCGTCAGTATGCAACTGTGCAAGTATGGTGCATGATACCAATAAGCACAAACAACTGAATAACAATGATGCAACTACAAAAGCAACAAACTAAAAACCAACCAGAAACCAACGAATATGCAACTAAACTATTAGGTAGAGTGTCTCTAATGTCAACCATCCTAGTGGTGTTTAATGAACATCTAAGTACTCGCGTACGAGCGATACTTTACAGAATGAAAAATCAACGAGAGACTGTACGGATACAAATTTTCGATTAAACTCGAAGGTCAAACAAAGAAAGTATCAACGACGATATTAAAATAACCAACAACAAAGATCAAGGTCAAGTAGACCTATTCAGACATAATAAGTCATACATTTAAGGTAAAAGAACTACAAGAATACAAAGAAGAAGTACACGCCTTTTATTATAGAAGTTCGTAAACGATAAGGACCTTCCACGATCAACCAAACGAATCCAAATCAAGGTCCTGTACCAAAGGGATAGTTTAGCTATTTATAAAATTAACAAATTAGCTAAATGAAATACTAAACACAATTAGGACAAATCCTGTAGAGTAAATCCTAAGAAATAATTGATTACTTTTCATAATCGATCTAACAACCCTAGATCCAAATAGCAAGTGATCCATTCAACTTTCCACCCATTCATTGCGAAAACCTACACTGATTTATTCATGATCAACCACCTAACCTGCTACTGATCCAATAAAGGAAAACCAAGCCCAAATCAGCTTATCCACCCACGACAACTCAACTTACAAGAACAGTATGCCCACAGCAAAGTCAACACCAAGAACCTTGGCTAGTTCAGAACACTTCCAATAAAACCCATAGCCAAAAATGGCTCACGATAAGGCATAGGGATCAAGGAAATCAAAACTTCTACATTGCAACAGCTTTTAGCAAACTACTCGATCTCAAAACTAGATTTCTTCACACAAGAACAGAACACCTAAACCTACTATGAACCTCACGGCAAGGAGGATCAAAAGATCCAATCACAAAGATACCTCTCAACCGAACTCCCTTCTTCGAACCCATATCACCCATGACAGGCTTCATCTCACAAAACTCACAGCATAAAACTCGGCACCAGATCAAGAATCTGGGCTACGAACCACATCCTACACACATAGCCAATCCTAAGATAGAATTGCTACCAAAATGAAGCCAAAACAAGCAAATGTCACCAATCCTTGATTAAATTAAAAGAACGATTCTAAATTATATCTACAAATCCAACACATTTTTCTTAAAGGCTCAACCGATACTTACCAAACCAAAGTCGGCCGGAAGCAACCCCATAGTAGGTCGACGCTGAACAACTCAAGAAGAAGAGGTGAATTCGCGAGATCAGGGGTCAACGACTCCCTTTGCGCGAAGAGGGCAACTCGGCTAGGGCTTGCGGCGCGAGGGAGAAGGGGACCGACGACTTCACAATCACTAGAGGAAGAGGAAGGAGAACAGAGCGTGTGAAAAAGAACTACAGAGGAGGGCTGGGTCACGTGAGGGAGGAGGAAGATCACGAGGTCGGCGACGATGTCAGGCGTTCGGGGGTCGACCCCTTAAATTTCGATATTTAACAATGCATGCCAATCAAGTACAGTAATATAACTCAAACAAATGCAGCAAACACAAATAAAATACATAATGCATAATATGCATATGATACAATTACCTAATTTGTATACACTCCAACTACAGCTATACTGGGTTTACCGGGCGGACAAGATACAAGCGCCAACGCCTGTGGCTATGTAGAAAAACCGACACATGTGGCTATAAAATTCCAAAAGTAGCTATGGGAACTCTTAGCACCTAAGGGGTATCAACTATTTGCACACAACTCTAACTGAGCGTGGTACGATAGTAAAATATGACTGACTACCCATCTCGATCACAAGGGAGTCGGTATTCGTCAGCATATAACAATGCAATATGATGTATGATACCAACGTACATAATCGGAGAGAAGAATGATGGATATTTATTATATTAAATTTATTATCGATGTTGATTGTCTACATCACTTCGTAATTATTCATTACCGGAGTAAAGAATGTCGAAATTTATTACAGATTTTCACATACTGAGTAGATGTCAGTTGCACACAGATTTAATTTGCCTCGTGGAGAGAGAAGAATAAAATGATATAAGAAAAATGTTGAACTGTTGTGTCAGAAATTATTTGATTGTGTATCGATTAAGTTTTATGGTGTAATTTTAAAATCTATAAATTAATAACATTTATTTATTATATATTATTAATTTATTATTATAATTAATATTAATATAATTTATTTTAAAAATTAATTAAATATCAAATTGATTTAGTTGTAAATATGGCTAGTGTTGAATAAAAATAATACAGTAAATACGTAAATATTAAACTAAGTTATATTTTATTGTTACATGATCTAAGATTGAAATAACATTAGATTACATATATTACCACCTACCCAAGATTATCACACCGTTATTATTGTTATACCAAATCAATTTCTCCTAGCTGCTTGCAAGTTCAGACAGATCTTTCTCCATCTTTTCTAACCGAGAACGAACATCATGCCAAGCCTGAGAACGAACATCATGCCAAGCCTGGGGCTGAGAACGAACATCTTGCCAAACCTGAGAACGAACATCTTGCCAAACCTAACGAACATCTTGCCAAACCTGAGAACGAACATCATGCCAAGCCCTAGTAAGATTCTAACAATCATACGGAGCCATGAGAGAATATAATTCTTCCATGTCCTTTCCCTCTGCTTTCCGAACATCATGCCAAGCCCTAGTAAGATGCTAACAATGATACGGAGCCATGAGAGAATATAATTCTTCCATGTCCTTTCCCTCTGCTTTCCGAACATCATGCCAAGCCCTAGTAATATTCTAACAATGAAACGGAGCCATGAGAGAATATAATTCTTCCATGTCCTTTCCCTCTGCTTTCCAACCAGATGGAGGTATCCTTCGATGAGGTCTTCTATCTTGGAGGCGACTTCCCTCACCTAATACGTACACAATTCAAGAAAAAATTGGTGTTTTATGCATGGAATATTGAACTCAGTTGAATATTGATTTTTGTAATAAAATTAAGTCATAGGAGTAAAGAATTAAAATCGATCGCTTCACCGGTTGGATCCAACTCTCGAGGAATTTGTTAGAAGCAGCAGCAGTCGACCAATCAGAGCCTTCGAGAAAGGCCAGCAACACCTTGAATTCGCCGGCGATTCGATCCACGCAAGCGTGAATCTGGTCTGAAGGTGAAGTTGTGTGCTGCAGCAGCAGCAGTAGTTTGTCGACTGCGATTTCGCCGAGGTTGCTGATCAGGAAGGAGAACTTCCCCTCCATCGCACACTCACTGCCTGCCTCTTTTGCTTTCTTTCAGTGGCTGTGAAGCAGCGTCTTGCAAAGGTGCCGTTTTATATCAAGAGCTAAAGCTTTAGAGCAGTGTGTACCATCAGATCGAATATCTAATTGATCGAGACAAGGGTCCGTCGTAAAGTCAGAGGTTCAATCGGTTTAAGTCCAACCAGGATATAACTGATGTATAATAAAATATATATTTATATAAATATATGAAATTAACAACTTATCTAACTATTTTTTTAAGATTGGATCAACTAGGTCGAGCATGTGATATGTTTTTGTCAAGAATTCAGGACGGTATTCATGAAAAAAGAGTTAATTTCAAAGAAAAATTTAAGTTTAAAACTATTGGGTTCAAGCAAATAACAAGTTTATTCGTTTGAGGGTGATCCTGTCGACAAGCGAAGATCGGTTCTTCCCCCCGAATGACTCGGTCTAACAAAGCCGACCCGGTCTGCTTTAGCTTGGGAGGTCAGACCTAAACAGAGCTCTTAATGCAGTGGAGTGGTTGTGAATGAACCGCCCCTTTCTTGGAGCCCGAAGGGGGTTTATATGGGAGGGAGAAACCATTGCTGTGTCAG